>JAODAL010049420.1:0-28192 GCA_025379985.1 Phyllomedusa bahiana | reverse complement strand
CGTGGCTGGGTAAGGGGGACGCTGGCGGGGCCTGGGGACCCCGGGGAAACCCCCGAACCCGACGGGTCGGGGACGGGGCTCCCGCTGGGAGCGGGGGAAAGGGACGCCCTGGGGCCCGGGGCCAGGTGGCCCGCGGGGGCTCCGTTTTCAGTACCAAAGCAAAAAGTAAAAAAACTTTTTTTTGGGAAATTTTTCCCAAAAAAAGCCCTTGCTTTGTGAAAAAGGGAAACTAAAATACACAAGGGGAAAAAAGGCACAACCCATATTAAAAAAGAATGGAATTGCCCCCAGACCCCTTTCCCAAACCCACCCAGAAAGAAGGGTTTGGAAAGAGGGGGAAAAAAACCGAACTCTTTGTGAAAGTGGGAAGAAGTATGCTTTTTGATGAAAAAGTTACCCCCAAAAATTTTTGGGGGGAACAAAAATGACTGCTTGCAAATTTCAAAAAAAATTTTACCGGGAAAGCAAACCCAAAAGAAAAAACTCCATTAGAAATGGAAAAAAAAAACCCCCAAATTTAAAGCACAAAAGAATTTTTGGGAAAGGAAACCCAATTTTGTGCTTTTTTTCCCGGGAGAAAGGAAAAAAAGGGAAGTCATTTTAAGGGGGGTCCTGGTGGGCTACGTAAAAACCCAAAAAGGGTTTACAGAATCCTGCCCCCAGGACCAACAAGGGGGACAACAGCAGAGTTTGTAGTAAAGATTAAAACCCCGTATCACCAAAATTTCAAAAATTTTTACCCCAGTAATTCCATTTGACCCAAACAGAACAACCACAGCACAAACTCAAAAAAAAAGGGAAAGAAGATAAAGGGGGGGGTTTTGGGACTCTCAATTTTAACTGAAGAGGAAACTGTAATACCTGCTAAACCTTTCCCAATTCAAGATCCAAAAGGGCAAAAAAAGGTTTTCCAGTTTAAACGCCCTGCCCCTTACATGGTGAAGAAACATTGGGGCCCCCAAGGCCCTTTCTTCAGGGGAAGGGGGATAAAAATTTTCCCAAAGTCCATGAAAAACAAAAAATTGGTTTAAACCCTGCAATGAAAGAAAAGGAATCTCTTCAACAGCTTCAGACGGGGAAAAAAATACCAAGCTACCCGGGTAAAAAGAAATTTGGAGGGTAAGTGGTTTTTAAAAAAACCAAATATGCCCTTGAGGGAAACCGTGCAAAAGATTAAAGGGGCCAAGCTATTTAAAAAAGGGTACTTACAAAAATTTGGAAAAGATTTTGTTCTAAATTTTCCCCCAAGTTGTTTAAACAAAAAAACATTTAGAGTTTTAAATTGTCTGTAGAAAGGGTTTTGCAAAGCAGGGAAAGGGAAAGACTTTTGCATTAAACAGTTTTTCTAAAGGGTTTGACATTGAAAAATGAGGTGTTTATGACTAAACCAGAAGGTTTTATATTAAAAAAGGGGAGAAGAAACACCTTGTGTGAAAACGCAAAAAATCTTTATGGCCAAAAACAATCGCAGAGCGGGAACCCCAAAAGATGTTTGACGTTTTGCTGAAAGGGGGGTTTTTGAAAAAGTCAAGCTGTTCTGTGTTTTAACACAAAATTGTACAGCAGAAAAGTGGATGAAAGGTTTTTTCTGTATGTTGATGAGGGTCATCAAGCTCATTAAAAAGAAGCGGGAATTTTTACAAAAGGGGAAAAATTTTTTGAACCAACTTTTTGAAAAAAAGGACCTTGGAAATGTGACATTTTTTCTGGGAATCCAGACCCCAGAGGAAAAAGATGGAAAAGTTTCCTTTCAACCAGAAAGCAAAAAATTGTCCCCAGTCCTAAACCCATTTTTGGAATGTCAAAAGGGCCAAAGGAAATTTCAACACCCAATGGACCCTTTTTTTCCAAAATTTTTGGAAAGGGAAAAGATGATCTACTACCTAACAAGAAGTTACAAAAAAGGGCAGTGGGGCACTTTTAAAACTTACCCAACAACTCTGTCCTGTTTTCCCAAGCGCCCAAGGGGGTTTTCTTTTCCGACTGAAAGTAACCACGTCAAAAGAACGGGGAATGCATTTTAAAAGAGCCCCTTCAATTTCTAAAGGGAAAAACCCCAAGACATAAATTCAAAAAATATCTGCAAATGGTGATCAAAAAAGCTCACAGTTTTCCGTGGACGCAGACGGGGGCCCGGGAGTTTTAAAGGTGATCAAAAAGTCAACAAGGGGTTCTTTTTAAAAATTTAGGGGAAAACCCAAATTTTCCCTTGGTCAAGCAAAAAGGGAAGGGTTGTCAGTTGTTTTTCATCTCCCAAGGGAAAAAAGAATACTTTTTTGCAGCTCATGCCGTCAAGAAGAAATTTTGGGTTTGGGAACCCAAAACGTTAGAGGATTTTGGGTTTAAAACCCCCAACTCAACCTGTTAAAATTTATGAAGACAACCAAGGATGTTTTTTAAAACCCCTCCCCAGCAGTGAAAGGATCAATGCCAGGAATAAACACATTGAGTAAGACTTTAACCCCCCGCGAGATTTAGTGGAACATGGTATCCCTTGCTTTGTCTTCTGCGAAACTGACCCAAAAGGGTTAGCTGATCCATGACCAAAAACCCCTTGGGGCCCAAGAAACCCAAATTTTTAAGATTTCAGGAAGAAGATGGGACTATTGGGAAAATTGTTGTTGGTGGGGGTGTTTTGGGAAAAATACTTTTCACGTGTGCAAAAAAACCCTTTTGTAAAGTTTTTTCATTGTTTAGGGCCCTTTTTCAAGGGGTATTGTCATTGTTGATAAAGTTTGGGTGTTTTAAAAAAAAAAAAAAAGGGGAAAAGACAGCTCAGATCTTTTTTTGAAATGGAAATGTTTTTTTCAGACATGTTCAAGTGTTTCTGAGAAGTTTACTTGTTCTCTTTTAAGAATAAAATTCCTTTTGCGTTCAACACTGGAAAAATGATCTGGAAAAATCTGCCCGTAACGCTTCCATAAAAAAAAACGGTTTTTTGGGCTTTTTTTTTTAAGTCTCTTTTTTCCCGAGAAATTTTCAGTGTTTGGGCCAGGGCTGGGGGGTTCAATGACGCCTGGATTAGAGCAATCCTTCGGGGTCCAGAAAAAAGGGAAAATAGTTTTTGAGACTTCTTGCGCAATTGGCGAGAGGACTGTTGGGGCCGTCCCCAAAACCCTTTGAATGGGTCGGGGGTTTGGATTTCCCTGCTTTTTCGCTTGGTATTACCCCGGGGTGGAGTCGCTGTGGTCTTGTTTGGGGCTGGAGAGACGGGCAGTGCCCCGGCCTTGGACTTATTCTGGTGGTGTTTAGCTACTTTAGGGGGTCCCCTTGGTGTGGGAGGTTTTGGGCCGCTGAGCGGGGTGACTCTATTTGGCGTAGATTTTGGGAGAATTTGTCCATACTCTGTAAGGGACCTGAAGAGAGCCGACCCGGTTATGGACCCCCTGTTCCGCCCGACTTCGCTCAGGGGTGTCCGCCAGCCCACACAACTAAGCTGGTATGTGAGCCTGTCGAAGATCTCTAGCAGGGGCGGGCCATGAAACCCAAGAGAGTATGGACCCGGGTTTGACTGGTGGTGCTGCTCCGTGTATAAGCAGTTCCCTGGGCGGGTGGGGGTCCCAAGTATCTCGCCCTACATTTTACTAATCAATGTGTATCGGGAAGAAAAGGAGGAGCATCCCTATGTTAAACACCGAATTGTAAACCAACTACAAGGAAAGATTAATAGAGCACTGCTGCCACCTGGAGGAATCTCAGTTAAATACACTCCTATATGCAATCTTTAGAACTTGGGAAATTGAGGGCCGTGATAGAACTGTCGGTGAGTAGGGTAACAGGCTTAGGGTTGCTGTTTCCCTACATAAGCATGCTATGGTTACAGTTGTAAGGCTAACTGAATTTCTGCGATGTCCAGTGGTGTAGTATAGAAAGTTGTCGATTCCTAGGCTGTACAGCACTGTGAAGCCTCTGTCAATGCGGCTCTGGGATGTCTCCCTTCAGTCACCGCTGCCCCCCAAACGGATGTCCAGCAGAGTCTCCTTGTGGTTGGGTGTGTGGGATCACACAAACAGTGTGCAGAGGCTAAGAAGGACTCCAGCCAGGCAGAGCCGAATTGCCTCCACCACCTCTTGGGTGTAGGAGAAGGGCTTTCTTAGGGGCCGACTGGCCTATCTCCAGTCCCTGCTATGGGACAAATGACAGGATAAGGCCGTAGTTCCGTTCGCGTGACCCAGTGGCAAAATGGCGGTCGTCCCGCAGTGCGAAAGTCCAGGGAGAGGCCTTTCACTCTCTCGACCACGGCCCAGGACGGGGGGGGGGGAACCCAGGCTCCACAAGATCCCGTCTGAGAAGGACTGTGTGTCCGCCCGAGGGCGGTAAACTCACTGTGACCCCGATGTAGCTTCTGGTCGTCACTCCCGGTCCACTGCGGTGATGGAAGCGTACGTCTCCCCCACGCAGCTGAAGTCCAAGGTTCGCGAAGATCTCCGGCGGGTCAGACCGGGTATGAAGAACGCCGGCGCCTTGAGCTCCAGTGGGCCTCTTCTGGCTGCTCGGGCAGTTGAGTGGGATCCCAGCTGATAGGGGTCTGACGGCGTGGAAGCGCCCGCGGCAGGCAAGCTGGGTCTTTCATCCGTGTGCACCTCCTTCACACGAGATGGCGCCGGGGCTGTGCCGGCCCCGTTCTTTCCAGGCCTCTCCGGGTCTTTTGTCTGTCCCCATATTCCACGGGTGTTAAGCAGTCCCCAGACGTCCTCCGGGGCAGGCGCAGGGGTTTTGGTAAGGCACGTGCCGTCTGACCAGCAGTGATGTCGTAGGTGCCGATCTCCTCTATGTGCTGAATGTCGGGCCCTCACAGCAGTCCAGGGGGTCACGGCCGGCTGCACGCGATGCCAGAGATGTTGGCTGGTATAGGCGTTGTGCGGCTCTTACTTGAGATAGGCGCAGGGGCTTTGGCGGCCGTTATGTCGCCTGGCAGAGTCCACTGATTACGTGCGCTGCTTCACACAAGATGGCGCCGGGAGGCGTGGGCGCGGCTGCCGTGTTATCTTTGTGCCGGTGTCTCGCTTTCCCCGTCCCCACTCACCGAGCGGGGTCTCTCTCCGTGTGGCCTGGGTGTCCAGAGATTGCTCCAAGTCTCTCAGGGCCAGTACCAGTACTCGTAGTCTGGTGAGGTGCAGACCGCCTGGCAGGGCCGTCTGTTTGTGCGCGTCGCAGCTTGCAGCTCTCCTCGCTGCTCCGAACCTCCGGGGAGAGAGAAAGTGGGCTTCGGGTGGTGTCCAGACGTTCCGACCCCGGCGTGCTTGGCTCCAGAGCTGTCGTATTGGAGCAGATGGATCTGTTAGGCGCCTATTTCGGGTCCGTTCAGCGGGAGCCCTGGTAAGAAGTGGCCATTCACGATGCCCCGCCCCCGGAAGTCCCGCCTTACCTTTTTAACCTGTCAATCGAGCCCCTAGCCAGGTTCCTGATCTCCTCGAATACCTTTGAAGGCATAACAATAAAAACCCAAGAGCTAAAGCTGGCACTATTCGTGAATGATATTATTTTCTTTGTTAAAAATCCTGAACGAGACCTGCCTGCCCTCTTTCGGGAGCTTAATATATTTCGTCACTTCTCGGGGTTTCATGTAAACGAAAACAAATCTGAAATCTTGTGAATATCCCCAAATACAACACCTATCTCTCCCTCTCACCAGGGTATCCGATTACAAACGCCTGCCAAGTCAATTAAGTACTTAGGGATACATATAGGAAGGACACCAGCTTCAATATATAACCAGAATTACCCCCCTCTGATTTTAAAGATAGTAAGAGAACTAAACAGGTGGTCGACACTACCCCTTACACTTTTCGCTCGGGCTCATCTTGTCCGCATGATGAGCTTCCCTAAATTACTATACCCATTACAGACGATCCCGTTACTATTACGTCACTGATAAAAAAAATCATACAAACCAGCTTCTCCAACTTTATATGGGCCCACAAGAGACCTAGAATCGCTCTTAAAAAGCTCATGCTACCCAAATCAAGTGGTGGAGTCAACGTACCCGATATACGTAAATATAACCTGGCGTGCAATCTGCGGCATTGCCTAAATTGGCTAAAAAACACATCGTACTATTCCAACACAGACTTGGAAGCACTTGTCACTGCCCCATGGAACCTACCAGCTCTCTTGCACACTAAATTCGCTCATGTCCCTTTGGAACTTAGAACTTGTATCCTCATAAGAGATATACTAGCCACCTGGAAAATTTGCTGCAAACTCATTGGACTCCCTGCTATCCTTAGCAAGGACATGCCTTTAATTGGGCACCCAGAGTTTCCACAGGGCTTACATAATAAGCAACTCAACCAATGGTCAGAACTGGGAATCAACCATGCTGGCCACCTAACCTCCCTGGCCCGAAACACATGCCTATCCTTCCCAGACCTTCAACAACTGTTCAAAATACCCAAATCCCATTTCCTCACCTACGGACAGGTTATGGGTTTCCTGAGAGCAAGAGTGAAACAGCTGGGGCGAGAATGCTCTACTAACTCTTTTGATGAGATCATAGGCCTCCCCTCCAGTCGTCACTCCTTATCCTTTCTGTATGCTAAATTACGAGACTCAGACACTCAGGATAGGGAAAATGCCTTATTCTCAAAATGGGAGAAGGAATTTCCGAACATTAATTTGCCACAACTTGTCTTAGACAGCTGGAATAAGTTAAACAAAGCAGTTTTTAACTAGCGATGGAGGGAGACCCACTTCCGCTTCATACACCACGCGATCTATGGCTTTAATATACCCCCTCACCCGCAAGCCCCACATCATAAACTAGCGTGCCCAAAATGTCTGTTGCCAAAATCAGACTTGAAACATGGGCTATGGAGTTGCCCTGAAACCCAAATATTTTGGACACAGCTTCAGGAGGACTTGAAACAGAGATGGGCTGTCCCCTGCACACTGTCTCCAAAACTATTGCTGTTCCATGATCTTTCAGGGATTGAGAAATACCACAAACTAATGCATATAATTCTACTGGCAGCTAAACGAACCCTGCTAAACCATTGGCTAGACCACAAAATACCGAGTTTGGGAGAGGTATGGGCACAGATGAGGCATTATCTCGATATGGATAATATCTTTGCCAATCCCTTCACTGGCTTCCCATTGCCCAGCGAATTCATTTCAAGCTACTAACCATGACCTACAAGGCTCTCCATGACCTCTCCCCCCCATACATCTCTGCCCTAAATTTCCAAATATCTCCCCTCACGCACTCTCCGCTCCTCACGGGCTCTCTCCTCTGCTCTCCCTTATCAACTCCTCACACAAAACCGTCTCCAAGACTCTCTCGTGCTTCCCCCACACCTGGAACTCACTGCCCCAACACATCAAGACTCTCCTCCACTTTCACCCAGCTTCAAAAGCACCTGAAAACCCATTTCTTCAGGGTTGCCTATAACCTTCACTAAACTTTTCATACTTCCTCCCCAGACATTTTGCCCCTCCCTCCTGTCTCTTTCCCCTCCTTGTAGATTGTAAGCCCTCGCGGGTAGGGGCCTCTCTCCTCTGTCGTGCCAATTGTCATTACCCTTTCACTGTACCGTTTGACTTTGTGGTTTTATGTAGCCCCTCGAATGTACAGCGCCCTGGAATCAATGGCGCTTTAAAATAAATAATAATAATAATAATAATAATAATAATGGAGCGAAAAGAGGTGGAACTTGCTAAGGAGACACAGGCAGAAGCCTTCTTTAAGCAGTGGACACCTTTCATAGTGAGTTTTTTAAGTAAATCAGACATACACTGGTTAGTATCCCCCTTTAGACTAACTAAATGGTACCTAGAAAAGGATTTTGCAGGAACCTTGGGAAGGTTGAAGCCGGATCGATAGTTTATGAGTAACATTCCGCTTAGGTCTAATACGTGTTCCTTGGAGGACCACACATGTGACCCCTTCGCTCTTTCTTAACCCCATCAGAATATGAGAAAATCAGACGACCCACTTTCTAACTGTATGCAACAACTATACCATGCAGAGGTGGAAATGTTGAAATATTGAATGTTGATTAAATGTTTATTTCATGTTGTGAAGTGATTGTAGTTTACCATGATAATATTAGATAGTCAATATGTTATTAAAGAAAAAATACCTATTACCCGCAATAAGGAAGAGCAATCCGCCTCAGTTATGCTTGGTACGACCAGGGCATTAACCAGGATTACCAGTTTAGATCTTGATAATAGATACTGTAACTGTAAAAAAATGTCACTTCCTTTGGAAAAATATGTTGTAATATCCCTATATGATATCATTGCTTTTGTCTATACCTGAAAACCCTAATAAACATATTTAAAAAAAAAAAAAAATTTTGTTTGCATGGAAATTTCTATGGTTCAGGGGTTTTTGACAAGGGGGGGAAAAAAAAAAAAACCCTAGTCTGAACCCAGGAGCAATCTGTGAATGTGTTAATACATCTGGATGTGAACCCCAACAGCTATATCCTTGTCCTAGCAGCTGCTAATGATAGGACTCAATGTAATAACATAAGTGCTATTAAATTTCAACCGTAACAAAAAATTTATAGAATTCTATATAGAATTCTATATGCAGCGTTAAGTCTAAGTCACTTTTTCAGATGGAAAATAAAGTGCAACAGTATCCAAGTTCTTTACACTCAGGATGTAAAAGAATACAGCTTCTCAGCTTACTGGACATCTTATGAAGGGTGAAGTTAAAGTGGTTGTACCCCCAAGTTAAAAAACAGTTGGTGGAAAGGGTTTCAAAAATTAAAAAATAAACATTTTTTTTTTTCTTTTTTTATTATTATTAGAAATTCTGCACCATTTTTTTTTTAGCCCGCTCCCTTTGGTGGTCCATAGTTTTTACAGCTTGTCTTTGGGGGTTTGACCGTGTGAGAGGGTTTTTCAAATCCTGGGGGGACACATGCTTTGGGCATCACCTCCCCCTCTCAAGGGGAGCTAGTGCCCGGGGTTTTTCCCTGTTTGTTTAAAAAAAACCACTGCTGGGGCGGGGGTGTTCAACCCCTTGTGCTTTTCATTCTTTTCTGTCCCTGTATTCCTTTTGTAATTTTGTCAAAACCCGTGCAAATAAATAAAAAAAAAAAAAGAAGCCCCAAAACAGTGATTTGCATTGGGGAAAAAGAAAAAAAAAAACAAAGTTTTGTTTCCTTTAGGGAATTTTAACCTAAAGGGCTTTTATGTGAAAAACAGAAGTGCTAAACCCCCCTCAGCTAAAATTTTCAGCTACTGACTTTCTCTTTTACAAAACAGAAAAATTTTTTTGACCCAGATTTTAAAAAATGTGGGGGGGAAAGGGATGGGATGTCAAGCCCTTTTGGGTCATATGATTTGCCCGTTACAAACAAATCATACATTCCCCCTTTAAATAAGGTGGCCAGAACTCCCACTTTCGTTGGGACAGTCACGCTTTTGGCCGCCAAAGTCCGGGAGGGCCCTTTGGGAATGTTTGGGGGGACGCCCCCATTTTCCGGCTTTTTTAGCAGGACATTGCCCGTTCGTTCCCAGCTTTTCGGGGGTGTGCCGTGGGCCCAGAGCAACCCGGGGCGGGGGATTTTTTTCAGTGCATGGCGCCTTTTCTGGAAGTGAAAACAGTTGATACTGTATTTCCCCCGCTTTTCTGCGCGGGATTTATGACGTCACACTTTTCTGGACAGGGAAGGGGAAAAGGAGACCCGCGAGGACCTCGTCAGAGCGCGGGGGGAAAAAGGGGGGGAGTACTATTTTTTTATTTTTAACGGTTTGTCCCCTAACTAAACCCACAGAGTTTTAGGTCCCCCAAAAGGGAGTATAGGCAATTATAGCTCCCCCATAGGCAGGTGTAGATCCCCCCTTTGGCGTATAGGCGATTTTGGGCCCTCACAGGAAAAGTATAGGTCCCCCCTAGGCAAGGGATTGATCCCTTTAGGCAGTATAGGCAAATTTTTAGGCCCCAAAAGGCAGGTTAGGTCCCCCCAGTTTGTAGGCCGGGATAAAGGCCTTTATAGTCTTTTAGGCAGGTGTCCGGCCCCAGTTAAAAAAAAAAATAACAATATTACTTCTTACCCCCCTGCTCTAAGCTTTCAAAGGTTTTGCCCTCTTTTTCTGGACAGGCCGTGTGGGGGACACTCTCACGCTGCCTGTGCTGGACACTCCAGAGGGTCGCATGCCTGCTTGCGGCCCTTTCCCGGGAAACTCACCCAGAGTAATTTGCTTGCTCTTTTCCCCCGCAATAGCTTTCAGCTGTATGTGCTTCCAGAGGAGAAGGAGCACACAGCAAAAAGTCCCCGGGCCAATCTCCGGCCCCTAGCAGCATCGTGAGAGCTTTCGATGATCCGGCAATGTCCTGCTGGAAGCTGGACACTGGGTGTCCTGCCGAGACATTGCCTGGGGCGCGGGACACAGCAGCCAAAAGCGTGACCATCCCACCGAAAGTAGGACGCCTGGTCACCCTAAATTAAACCCCAATTTAAAGCTGAAGCAAGACAAACCAGGCATGAAAAGCCTTTGTGGGAAAAAACAAACCCTTTTAAAGGCCCACCTACGATCACGCTTTAGGGGGTCAGGCACAGCACGAAACAAAGTTCCCTATACGAAGGGATAATCACACAAAACGTTCGCCATTTGTTTGAGATAAAGATTAATTAAAAGGGTGGGCAAAAGTTTTTAAAAGCGGTTTTCCCTGTTGAAAAAAAAAAGAAATTTCCCAAACCCGGGCTTCCCCCTTAAAACCCGCCCTTTCATAAATGAAACCCGCTGAAAAAAGGGGGAACCATGAAAAAACCAGATTTTCCCAATTTAAAAAAAAATTTAGGGAAAAGAAAAAGTAATTTAAAATAAAATAAAGTATGCCCGAAAAACAGTGACCCCAAAAGGGTTTTAAAACCCCAGCTTCATTATTAAGGGTTTAGGGAAAGAAAGGGCAGAAATAAACTAGAAACTGGTAGAACAAGCAGTTTCCCTCACTCAATATGGCCGGGCCCCAAGCTTGGCAGGGGAAACTTTACGGGGCTAAAGAATACGCCCGTCTCTAGCGACGGCCCGTAAGTGGTCCTTTCCCGGGAAAAAGGGGCTTCCCTTTCATTTTGTTTTGGGCCCCTAGTGTCTGCTTTCGTGTATCATTTCCTGTTTAAAGCTCTTCCCCGTTTTTACTTTGTCAAAACCCTGGCCCCTCCTAGAGGTAAAGTGTGGTTAAAAAAGTTCAGTTAATTGTGGATTCCCCAAAATCCGGCAGTCCCTTGGAATCAGAGAGGGAAAGCTGTATAAGAATAAGGAACCCGTGCACTAGGGGTAGGGGTGGTTTGGGGGGAAACCCCTGGGGCAAAAGGGGGTTTTATGGGGAAAAAGTAAATGTCACTGAGAAGGCAGGGGGTGTATGGGAAGAAGTACTGTGGGTGAGAGGGGGAGGGGGGAAAGGGGAAGAAGTACTGTGCGCTGAGGGGGGGCAGGGGTTTATTTGGGGAAAAAGTAAAAGTGCACTTGGGGGAGGGGCAGGGGGGGTAAAGGGAAAATTTTTGTGGCTGGGGGAGGGGGAGGGGGTGTATGGGGGAGGGGTTTCTTTTGCACTTAGAAGGCAGGGGGGTTTTGGGAAGAATATTGTTTCGCTGAGGAGGGGAGGGGGTTAATTTAAAAGTACTGTGTGCTGAGGAGGGGCAGGGGGTGTATGGGAAGAAGTACTGTGTGCTGAGGAGGAGCAGGGGGTGTATGGGAAGAAGTACTGTGTGCTGAGGAGGGGAAGGGGGTGTATGGGAAAAAGGTAAATGTCCGCTGGGGGAGGGGCAGGGGGTGTATGGGAAGAAGTACTGTGCGCTGAGGAGGGGCAGGGGGGTAAAGGGGAAAAGTATTGTTTTTCTGAGGGGGCAGGGGGGTGGGAAGAAGTATTGTGCCCCTAGGAAAAGGGCCCGGGGGGTGTATGGGAAAAAGTTTTCTGTTCGCGAGGGGGCAGGGGGTGAAAGGAAGAATACTGTGCCTGAGGAGGGGCCCGGGGTTTAATTTGGGGAAAACGAAACCGTGCGCTTTTAGGAGGGCAAAGGGGGGTTTTTGGGAAAAGTACTTTTGCGCCTTTAGGGGGGGGCAGGGGGTTAAAGGGAAGAATACCCGGCGCTGGGGGAGGGGCCCGGGGGGGAATTTGGGGAAAAGTATTTTGCGCTGAGAAGGGGGGAGGGATGATGGGGGAAGACCGTGTGCGAAGGGAAGGGGGGGTGTTAAAAGGGAAGAAGTATTGTGCGCTGAGGAGGGGCAGGGGGTGTATGGGAAGAAGTATTGTGCGCTGAGGAGGGGCAGGGGGTGTATGGGAAGGGAAATAATTGGCCCCTGAGGAGGGGGGGATGTCAGGGAAGAAGTAAATGGGGCTGAGAGGGGGAGGGGGTGTAGGGAAAAGACTGTGCCCGAGGAGGGGCAGGGGGTGTATGGGAAGAAGTACTGTGCTGAGGAGGGGCAGGGGGTGTATGGGAAGAAGTACTGTGCGCTGAGGAGGGGCAGGGGGGCGGGTATGGAAGGGAAAAAAAATGTGCCCCCTGAGGGGGGCAAAGGGGGGGGGATGGGAAAAGACTGTGCGCTGGGGGGGGAGGGCAGGGGGGTAATGGGGAAAAAAGTACTGTGGGGCTGAAAAGGGGGGGGAGGGGGGGGTAAAGGGGAAAAAGTACGTGCCCCTAGGGGGAGCAGGGGGGGTATGGGAAGAATACGTGGGGCCCGAGGGGAGCAGGGGGGGGTTTTGGGAAGAATACTGTGTGCGAGGGGGAGCAGGGGGGTAAAGGGAAAAGTCTGTGGGCTGAGGATGAGCAGGGGGTTAAGGGGAAGATGAACTGTGGGGTGAGGGGGAAACAGGGGGGGAAAGGGGAAAAGTTTCTGTGTGCTGAGGAGGAGCAGGGGGGGTATTGGGAAGAAGTACTGTTGTGGGGGAGGGCAAAGGGTTTTATGGGGAAAGGGGTTAAATTTCGCGCTGAGGAAAAGGGAGGGGGGAAAGGAAGTGTACTGCGCGCTTTAGGGAGGCCCGGAGGGTATGGGAAGGTGTACTGTGCGCTGAGGAGAGGCAGGAGGGTATGGGAAGGTGTACTGTGCGCTGAGGAGAGGCAGGAGGGTATGGGAAGGTGTACTGTGCGCTGAGGAGAGGCAGGAGGGTATGGGAAGGTGTTTTAAATGCGCGCTGAGGGGGGGCAGGAGGGGAAAGGGGAAGGGGTAAATGCCGCTGGGGGAGGGAGGAGGGTATGGAAGGTTACTGTCGCTTTAGGAAGGGAGGAGGTTAAGGGAAATTGTACTGTGCGCTGAGGAGAGGCAGGAGGCTATGGGATGTACTTGCGCCTGGAGAGGCGGGGGGTATGGAAAAGGTGTACTCGCCGAAGAGGAGGGGGGTAGGGAAGGGCCTGTCGCGGGGGGGAGGCGAGGGAGGGAAGGAAACTGCCCTGAGGAGGGGCAGGAGGGTAAGGGAAGGGGGTTACTGCGCCTGAGGACAGGAGGGTATGGGAAGTGACGGGCGCGCGGGGAGGGGAAGGAGGGTAGGAAAATTTACTGCGCTGAGGAAGCAGGATGACGGAAGAAGCGTGCCTGGGAGGGGCAGGAGTGTACGGGAAGAAGTACTGTGCGCTGAGGAGGGGGAGGCGTGTACGGGAAGATGTTTTGCGCGCTGAAGAGGGGGGGCGTGTGGGGAAATGTACTTGAAATGAGAGGGACAGGGGGAATTAAAGAAGTACTGTGCAATGAGGAGGGACAGGGGTGTATTAGAAGAAGTTTTGGGAATGAGGGGGGAAGGGTGATTAAAAAGACGTGCAATGAGGAGGGACAGGGTGAATTAAAAAAACGTGCATGAGGAGGGACAGGGGTGTATTAGAAAAGACTGTGCAAATGAGGAGGACAGGGGGGGGTATTAAAAAAGTACTTGCAAGGAGGAGGACAGGGGGTGTATTTAAAAAGTACTGGAATAGGGGGGACAGGGGAGTTTGAAAATACGGGCAATGAGGAGGAACAGGGGGGTATTAGAAAAATACTGTCAATGAGGGGGACAGGGGGTATTAAAAATTACTGTGCAATGGGGGAGGGACAGGGGGTGTTTTAAAAAGTACTGTGCAATGAGGGGGACGGGGGTTTAATAAAGAAGATGTGCAAGGGGAGGGGACGGGGTTTGTATAAGAAGAAGTACTGTGCAATGAGGAGGGACAGGGGTGTATTAGAAGAAGTACTGTGCAATGAGGAGGGACAGGGATGTAAAAAAAATACTGTGAAATGGGGGAGGGACAGGGTGTTTAGAAGAAGTATTTTGTCAATGAGGAGGCAGGGGTTAAATTAAAAAGCTGTCAATGAGGAGGGACAGGGGTGTATTAGAAGAAATACTGTGCAATGAGGAGGGACAGGGTTTTTTAGAAAAATACGTGCAATAGGGGGGGACGGGGGTGTATTAAAGAAGGACTGGCAATGAGGGGGGACAGGGTTATTAGAAGAAGACTGTGCAATGAGGCGGGACAGGGGTGTATTAAAGAAGTACGGCAATGAGGGGACAGGGTTATTAGAAAAGTATGGCAATGAGAGGGACAGGGTGTATTGAAGAAGTACTGGCAAGAGGAAGGACAGGGTAAAATGAAGAAGTACGGGCAATGAGGAGGACAGGGGTGATTGAAGAAGACTGCAATGAGGGGGGACAGGGTGTTAGAAAAAGGGTACTGTCAATAGGGGGGGACGGGGGTGTATTAAAAAGTATGTGCAATGAAGAGGGAAACAGGGGGTTTTTAGAAGAATACGTAAATGGGGGGAGGGGGGGGTGTATTAGAAGAAGTACTGTGCAATGAGGAGGGACAGGGGTGTATTAGAAGAAGTACTGTGCAATGAGGAGGGACAGGGGTGTATTAGAAGAAGTACTGTGCAATGAGGAGGGACAGGGGTGTATTAAAAAAGGGTTTCTGTAAATGGGGGGGGGACGGGTGTATTAGAAGAAGTACTGGGCACTGAGGAGAGGCAGGAGATGTGTGGGCGATGTACTGTGCAATGACGAGGGGCAGGTGTGTATGGGAAAATGTACTGGACACTGAGGAGAGGCGGGGTAAAAGAGAAAAACTGTGTCTGAGGGAGGGGGGGGTTGTAAGAAATACTGGCCAAAGAGGAGCAAGAGGTTTATGGGAAGAACTGTCCGCCGACGAGGGGCAGGAGGGAAAGGAAATGTACGGCCGAAGAGGGGCGTGGGGTGTATGGGAAAATTCGTCGCTGGGGAGAAAGGGGGGTGTTTTTGGAAGAATACTGTGCGCTGGGGAGGAAAGGGGTGAAATGGAAAAACGTACCGAGGAGAAGAAGGGGTTAAAGAAAAATATGGGCCTTTTAAAAGAGCATTAGATGGGGGGAAGATGAACGTGCACTGAGGGAAGGCAGGGTATAGGAAAATACTGGGGCATTGAGGAGAGGCAGGGGGCATACAGGAAGAAGTACTGTGAACAGAGGATCTGCAGGTTGTGAATGGGAATAAGTATTGGGGCACAGAGGAGAGGTGAGATTGTATTGGAAGAAGTACTGTGCATAGTGCTGGGGACAGTTGGGTGGTGTATAGGAAGAAGTACTGGGCACGGAACTGAGGAGAGGTGGAGGATGTATAGGAAGTACTATGTACGCTGCTGAGGACAGTTGGATGGTGTATAGGAAGAAGTACTGTGCACGCTGCTAAGAATAGTTGTGTGTTGTATGGGAAGAAGTACTGGGCACAGTGCTGAGCACAGTCGGGTGTTTAGGGGGACGTACTGGGTACGGTGCTGAGAATAGTTGGGTGATGTATAGGAGGAAGTACTGGGCGCGGTGCTGAGGACAGTCAGGTGATGTCTAGGTAGAAGTACTGGGCATGGTGCTGAGAACACTTGGGTTTTCTATGGGAAGAAGTACTGGGCATGGTGCTCAGCACAGTCTAGTGGGATATGGGTCTGGTTGAGACAGGAAAGACTGTATGGCGCGGGGACTGGTTCTGTTCAGCAGGAATCACAGACTTCCCTTCGTTAGATGTTTTGGTTTCTCACTGATCTCTCTCCCACAGATTTGGATAATTTACAGTGTAACCCTCTTCTTTCAGGGTCTTCCTAGGGGGTCACCTCCATCAGAGCCTGGGCCCACTATTAAGATGGAAAAGGAGAGGAGTCACATGACTGAGAAGCTACTACATGTCATCCTGGAGATCATCTACCTACTGACCGGAGAGGTGAGGGATTCTGGGAATGATGTTATCTTCCATCCTCATTCCTCCACAAGGTGTATACTATTGTGTGTATGTCTTTACTCAGGTGTATATTCCTGCAAAGAATCCAATGATAATACCCCGGCCAGCAGCCCTGTACACATGTCAGGTGGCTGGATGATGGGTCCTCCACCTCCATCATTGATACATGAGAGGAAGAATGAGCAGAAGATCCTAAATCTCATCAGCAAGATGACCGAGCTGCTGACAGGAGAGGCGAGTGCGGCTGGACTAGAAGAGTTTTGTACATCTGCATGTTTTTTATTTTATTTGGGACTCGTTTTCTTTGAGTTGCCATGAATTCAAGGGGTTTTGCCACGATCTAATGCTGACGTGGGATCCTCCAAAATGGGTACTTAATCACTTTTCTAAATATATGTCATTAACAAAAGTGAAGCCTCTGAAAGCTACAGTCTGACTTACATGCCCTTGGTTTCCTGACAGTTTATATTAGACACGACCAGGAGCCATTGTTTGCACTTCTTATCTGATGGCAGGGAACATGAATGAGCTTTGAATGGACTGGGGAGAAAGATCCTGTGTCTTTTGTATAGAGAATCCACTGGTTGTACTGTCATTATCTGAGTAAACATGCAGATGCTCCCTGCTCTGCCCCCCTCCCTTTCCCCCTGAAGGAATGAAAGAAGGCTGCCTGCTGAGCTTATCTTCTCTCCTGAGCAAATAAGAGGGAGAAATAAAACGCATATAGCTTGTGCACAATACAGTTCTCTGTGGATTAGGAAAACAATATTTGCTCAACTACAGGGACTGAATATCAGGAGCCTGCATGGGAGGTGGAGTGATGACATCACAGAGGAGGTACTTGTTTTTTTAGACACAGAAACACAATGCCCCTTTTTTCAAGCCTCAAGAGGGGAGTATCGGCCTGTTAGGTAAGGAACTCACTTCTCGACAAAACCCCTTTAAGATTTGTTTTATAATGCTGGGACATTGTACAGGACTGTTATGATGTGTCTGGATGATGACTGGATCATTGTGTCTCTCAGGTTTCTATACGATATGAGGACATCACGGTCAGTTTCTCCCTGGACGAGTGGGAGTTCATTGAAGGACACAAGGATCTCTACATGGAGATGATGGAGACTCGCCAGAGCCTCAACACAGCAAGTAAGAGCAAACTGGAAACTTTTATTTATCGTAAAGAGGAGAAGCCGATTTAAGCCTCTCTTACAGACCTCATCATAGGACTTTAACATATAAACTATACATTAAGTTCCTATGTGTCTTCTACAGATGAGACCACTATGAGACTTTCACCAGAGAGCTATCCCAGTCCTCTTTATTTCCCAGAGGAGTCTATAGAGAAACATTCCAAGATTCCACAAAATCAAGAAGATGGAGACGAAGCTGAGGTGAGAAGCAACAACTGTATTGAGGAGCTTTGTAAGTTTTCACACTTTGTAGTTCAGCACTTTAGGGCAATGTTACCCTCAGACTTGCATTATACTCATTAGTCTAAAAAACTAATTCTGTTGGAGTGAGATCTGACAAATTTGTTAAAGGGGTTTACCCATCTCCTCTTCACCCTTATCTTCTGCTCTGCCTCCAGGCCTGCTTGTTGCTTTAAAGGGTGCATCATAACCTAGAGTTTAACTAACGACCGCCCACCGTCTTTTGGCATCGGGAATTTCAGGTTATTCATCTGCAGCAACGTCTTTTGGCGTCGCCGCAGACATTGGAGTTTGCGCCGCCTGGTGCCGCAGCAGCGCTGAGATCGGGGCTGTACTACACAGCCCTGATCCCAGTGCAGCTCCTGCAAGCACCGGGGAGCGGGGGAAACCTCCGCTCCCGGTGCTTTAACCCTTTGATTACTGCAGTTCGTCACCGCAGCGCAATCAAAGGGTTTCCCTGCTCTGTCGGGTGACCCAACAGAGCCTGGGGAACGGCTGCACAGTCAGCCCTGAGGACATAGAGTAGCCCCAGAGCTGTCTGTGTATGAAGCCAGTGATCAGGGCAGACTGCGGGCTGCCCTGATCACTGCCTGTGTCAATCTGACACAGATTATAATGTATTAGCATTATGCTTTTTTTTACACGTAGTAATGTAACACAGTTCTCCCTTCATGGGATTCAAAAAAGAAAAGTAAAAACCATAAAAAGTGTAAAAATATTTAATAACAATTAATTGTGCATACATTACACACACAAAAAAAATACACATATTAGGTATCCACACGACCGTAATAGCCTGTAGAATTAATCTAACAAGTAGTGTTGAGCGATTATTATCGACAAATTTTAAAAATCGGCACGGTTTTTATGTTATGGGATTTTTTTTCGATCCCGCGAAAATTTTAGGTGAAAATCTCCATAATCATTAATATCACGCCATTTTCGGCGTTTTCCTGTCATTTTGGGGGCCAGCAAATCACTTACAAAAAAGGCAGGGGGACTGTGTTGCGATGTCATACTGGGATTGTAAAGGTTGCATTGGCGGGAAAAATCACATGACCTCTTTTACATAGAACAGCTCCCCCCTGTTCGCCTCAGTGTTGTCTTGTTCTAGGGTGGAAACTGTCTCGGTCTCTGCCAAACAGCTCAGCAAAAATTTTTCTTTTTGTTCACACAGACACTTGCTTTTAGCTGGAACTTTTAAAACTTAAGTAGATTAATTTTTGAGTTTTTTAGGTACTTGGGTGAAATTTTTAAAAGGGAGCATCTACGCTGTACAGTCACGGGGGGGGGGGGTCCGCGGCAAACACAGACAAGCTCTTTAAAGGATAGTGGATATGGGGCAGCCCAACTTGTTTAGAATTGCATTGCAATGCTTTTTATTAACATTTTCTGTTAAAAAATTACTTGAGTTGGGCACCGAACTTATTTGGGATACAGTCTTTTCTATAGCTGCGGGTCATTTGATAGGTGCCAACCCATTTTATTACTGTATACATTTCAGATAGGTTTTTTTTTTCACTTTGGCGCAGTCCAGCTTTTTTTATAGAGGCACCTGCACAAAAATTTTGAATACAGCAATTTTGTAGTCACCCGGGGGTGTATTTGTTAGGTGCCAAACTCCACTTTTATTATCCTATACCTTTCCGATAGGTGTTTTTTCCTTTTGGGCGCAGTCCAGCTTTTTGATAGAGGCACCTTGCATTTAAAATTTGAATACAGCAATTTTGTAGTACCGCGGGTGTATTTGTTAGGTGCCAAACTCCCCCTTTTTTACCGTATACCTTTCAGATGGTGTTTTTTTTCTTTTTGGCCAGCCCGCTTTTTTGATAGGGGGAAAAGCCCCTTTTCAAAAAATTTTTGAATCCAATTTTTTTTTTGATTTGAAGGTTTGAAAAATACTGTATTTGCCGTTTTTTAATAAGAGATTTTCCCAAAAACTCTTCCTTACCTTTCTCCAATTTTTATCTTTTGAAAATGGAGCGAAAGCAGGGGTAACCGAGCAAAGAGGGGGGTAGGAAATGGAGGTAAGGTACAGAGAAGGGGGCTCCTTCCCGTGCTGGCGACAACACGCTGCCACGGTCGCGGGTTTCAAAACCCTCAGGGCCCGTCATGCTGAGTAAGGGCCCTTTTTAAAACTCAGTAAGAACGTCGCCAATTGTCTTCATTGGTTAATGCAACCGGGGAAAAGCAGTCTTACCTCCTCATCCCCCGTCCGGCCACAAAATTGTCATCAGCATCCTCCAACATGAAGCGAAGGGACCCAAATGTCAACTTTGTGTACCCACCATGGGAAATCCATTTTCTGAAGCCCCCTTTGAAACAAAATGCGGTTGGGGTCGAAGGGATGTTAAAAGGTCAAGAGGCCAAAGAGGATGATTTTTTTCTGCTCTGAAAACCCATTTTCTGATGCCTTTCAAAGGGAAAGGGGGGGAAAGGCGGTCAATCGGGAAAAAAACCCCCGGCGGCCCCGGGGCAAGGGCCTTTGCAGGGGCTTTTGCTTTTTTAGCCCGCGGGCCCCTTTGGATGCAAAAAAGCGGGACCCCAAAGGGTCACCGGGGTTTTGTTGATGATGTTGTAAAGATGGTTTTGACATTGGGATCCATGGGTGGTTTTTCCGCGGGAATTTTTGTTTGGGGGGAGCGCTTCATCACGGGAAAGAGGAAGAAAAAACGATGGGGTAGTGCCCAATACGGGTCCCCCCCCCCAAAAAGGGGGGAGGGGGGGGGGCCCGCAAAAGTCCGCTGATAGGGTTTCCGAAAGCCAGGGTTTCGCGGAAACCCCCCCTCCCTCGCTTATCGCCTTTAAAAAGGGGGCCGGGACCCCTCAAGCCGGGGCCTTTTTGGGAGCAGGGGCCTCTGATTCACCCAGCGAGGGTCATATCCCGCCTTTGCCGAAAACCCCCATCAGTGGGGCAAGAATCTTAGGTTTTTTAACCCAAACCCCCAAACATGCCCAAATCGGGATGCACATGCAGGGAGTTAAAATGGGGGGAAACCCATTTGGCCCAAAAAAAGGCCCACACGATCCCGGGGTTCCAACCACGGGGCAAAAACCCTCTGTCCCCCCGCCTCCCCCGCCCCAATTTAAAACCCGTTCCTCAGCTCCCCATGTCTCTCGAGTCTTTGGATCGGGGATCGGGCCCTCCACCTTTCCGCCCGATACCCCCCAAAAAAACCACCAAGACCCACCCCCTACCCCTTCTCCTTTACCAGTTTGACAAACCGGGGGCACGCCTAAAAGGGCCAGCCCCAAAGGCGGGCCACCTTTCCGTTTCCCCTAGGTTTGGGAGCAGAAGAAACATTTTAAAAACCCAAACCACCCCAAAACCCAAAAAACCCTGAATTGGGGCATTCCCAGGTTTTTGGCCCTTTAAAAATATTGCCTTTCCGCTGGGGGACACAGGGGGCCCCCCTTCCCCCCACTTTCATGGCCTTTGGGCCTCCCCCCCCAATACCAGATCCGGGAGCAGGCTTTTCCCCTTTCCCCAAAAAACCCGCCCCCGGGGCCCCGGCCCCACCCAGGGTGTCAATCTAAAATTTCAAAGGCTTTGGGCCCTGCATCTGTGCCCCCCGGGAAAAGTCCACCCTCACCACCGAAAACAGGGGCTAGTAAGCCCCGGCCCAAAGGGGCCGCTAAAATCCCCTGTAACGGGCTCACTGGGTGGGGCTGGGGGGGATGTCTCTGAGGGTGGGGGTTTGGCTCTAGGCTCGGCGCACCCCTCTTAAAAAACCGCAGGAATGGTGGGGGGCTTTTTCCCCCCCAAGGTCCTCGGGTGGAAATCAACTTGCCCCGGAGAACCCCAAAGGCCGTGTTAAATTTTTAATCCCCTTGGAAAACCGGGGCCACACACAGGTAGGAGCTGGGGGGAGGGGTTTTTCCCCAAACCAAGGGGAGCCCCCGGAGGGGTTTGGCTGGGGGCATGAACCTTGTCCCCAGGGCAAGGGGGTTTGGCAAATAAAACAGGGGGGAAAATCTGCGGGGCTCCCCTTTAAGATGGGGTAGGCTGGGGGGCATTTTCCTTTGCCTGGCAACGTCTAAACCCTTTTGTCGTCCAGAAATTTCAAAACGCTCCCCCGGATTGGACTGCCGGGCGAGGAAGGCTCGGGGGTCTGGATTTTCGCCATTTTTCCGCCTTTTTCGCACCTTTGCTTCGCCCCCGCCTGGCTGCTTTTTGCAGCGTCAACTCGGCCCCCCCCCGTAAACCCGTTTCATTGTTGACGGGGGCAAACGCGGGAAATTCCCCACCCCCCACTTGCTCCGCTTTTGTGGGAAAAGCAGCGCAATGCCATTACGCAGTAAAAAGGGTGACACATACCCCTGAAAAAGCAGCGGTGGGGCCCTTTTGGGGTGTTGAGCCCCCGAGAGTGGGGGGCAGGGGGGGAAAGAGCTCTGCACCACCCTTTTGGCCATTTTTGAAGAACCACCAAAAGGGTAAAGTCGCCCAATGCCCTTGTCGCAGGGGAGCATTGTGGTGATCTTATTTTCGGGAACGATCTTTGGGAAATTCTGAAACTTTCAGGTCCCCCAGCGAGGGAAGGGGAAAACGGAACAGTGGGGAACGGGGGGGGCCTTTCTTCCGTGGGAACCCAAAAGGGGCCCACAGTTTTCCCCAATTTTTTTTCGGTCTTCATTGGGGCAGTGGTTTGGGGGTCCGGGGCCCTAGTGCAAGGGGGGGCGCTTCAGCCCTGGGGGTTGCATCATCTGAGGCAAATCGGGCTGTGTTGAAGCGTGCCGAAGGGAGCGGAGGAGGAGGTATTCCTAGACCCCCGACTTTACCGACGCCCCCGCCTTGGAAAGAGGTTGGGGGGAAAAAATTTGAGGTGGAGGGGAAGTTGAGGAAAAACCAGTTTGCTAGTGCCCCTCGATCCGGGGTTTTGGGAAAAATAAAGGGCTCCATCCTCAAAAGGAGTGTTTGGATGCTCCAATTTCCCCCCAACATGCCCCTCGTATTAAGGCCATAAAAAATGAACAAAATTTTTACTGGGGGGCCACCCTCCTGGATCCCCGGTAAAAAAAAAAAAACTCGAAACCTTTTCCTTCCACCCACCCAAAATGAGAGTAAAATCCCAGGAAATTTTTTTACCTTGCTGTTTGATCAACTGGGACATCTTTTTTCGTTGCTTCACTTTCTTAAAATTTTTCAGGGTTTGGAACCCCGTCAGGACGTGATGGCGGGAAAGAGTGGCAAGTACCCCGCAGCAGGCAGCGGGAAATTTTGGGGCGAACCCTAATGGGTGACCTCTGGCAATCTTTTTTTTTAACCACCTCCCCAACTCATAAAAAGGGCAGGGCACAAAACCCAAACCACAAGGCCCCCATTTTAAAGATCAGGGGCACAACTATTGGCTCAAAAACCCGTTTTTTTGGGTTGGGGTTGGGACCCAACGGATTTGGGTACAAAATGGTTGAAGGGCCCCGAGGTCGCTGCCAAACCCCCTATGAGGTGGGGGTCTGCCCACCGCCGGGCGTATATCGGGGGCGGACCTTTGGGCACCGGCCTGGGGGGAGTCATTACAAAACAAAGGGCTTTCCCGGGCCTTTCCTTTGGTTAAGGGTGGATTTTTTTGACTTTCTTTCAAGGATGAATCGGGGGGCATGGATCTTTTGAGGGGTTGTTGGGCCCCAATTTCCGAGGTCACGGTTTTAGTTCCGGGTCTACTTTACTTTCCCTTTCTTCAAACAGAAATGGTCCCCCTTTGGGAAAATTTTTTTTTTTAAAATAAAATTTCCTTTCTTACTGCAATTTTTATTCTCATTTTCCCAACGGGTTATTTTGCGGGTTTTTTGGTTTGGGGAGGAAAAGGGGAAAAAGACAGAAAGGGGTTTTTTCAGGGACAAAACCCGGGAAAATTCTTTTTACTCACTTCTTCTTTGGGAATTTTTGCATTGTCAATGGGTTTTGGGGGGTCAGGGCGCTTTTGAGTTTACAGCTAAATCAGGGGCCCTTTTGGGAACAAAAATTTGGGGCTTTTAAAGGGCTTTTTCTCCCTAAACCAAATTTTTAAGGGGTGGCCGGGAAAAGGGGGAATTTTATAATTTTTTGGGGTTTCAGGGTTGCTTTAAAATGCGGGGCAATACTACAGGTCCATTCAAAAAAAGGGTTTTTTTAAAACAAAATTTTGGGGGTTTCTTCACAATTTTAAAGGGAGGGGGCTCAAGGGGGGATGGGGGCTTTTTCAAAACAAAATAGGTGGGGGGACATGTTAATGGAACATTTTGGAAAAAGGGGAATTTGTTTTTGGCAAGATCTTTTAACATACTATCAACCCCTGTATTAAAGACAAACCCAAATTTAAATACAATTAAAAAAAAGTAAACAGATGTGGTGGGATTCCATTCCTTTTTAAAAAATGTTTTTTCCCCTAGAATTAAAACTACTAAAAATTTCCCTGTAAAAATTTTCCCTTTTAAAAATTTGGGGACAAGGGGGGGTCAAAAGGGACTTGACCAATGTGGGGGTTTATTCGGGGGGCCTTTAAAGTAGGGGACCCCGGGAAAAAGGGGAAACAAAGAAAAAGGAAAACCATTTCCTCCAGCACGTTGAGTAAAAGGGAGAAAAAGGGTCCCCGGGGAAAAAGGGCCCCGGGGGGGAAACAGGAACGTAAAACCACCAACTTTTGGGGTATTTAAAGGGCTCAATTGATCCTCACTCCTTTCGGAGGGGCAAGGGGCTCCCCCGGCTTTGACTGTGTACTGGGGAAGGGGGTGGAGGTCTTCCCTAACACTTCCGCCTTTCCGCCACTCTGCTTCAGCACGACTTTTTTCGTTGTTTGATCAAAAGGGGCATTTTTCCCGGGTTTTTAATTTAGATGAGGACCCAGCCTGGGCTCTCACCGAAACCCACTGTAACTCCCGGCCCCTTTGGAAAGCTAAAAACCTGCGTGTTAATAGTGATAGACGCTAGCCTGGGCTCTAAAGGGAAAACCCCACTTTTAAAATCTGGCCCGGGGCAGCGGGAAACCCTCCTTTGTTTAACGATGGCGGGCGGAAAGAAAATGGCTCTCACCCGTTGGGGGCAATCGGGAAAGGGGTTAAAAATTTCCCCTAAAAAATCGGTTTTTAAAAAAAAGGGTGATTTTCTGGGGGGGTAAAATAGTTTTCAAAAAGGGCCCGGGGCTGGACAAAAAATTTGCAAAATTTTGAGGTTTAAAAAATTTACTGGGGTGGAGTCACTATGGGGTCGCATCTTTTAAAATTCCCCCAGGGGAGTTTTTCCCCTAATCCCCGAAAAATTTATTTGGGAGAAAAAAATGGAAACCATTAAATTTTTTTTGGGGCTGAATCATCTGGGGAAGAAAGGGGCAAAGGGTCTTCTCAACTAAGAAGGGGTTTTGGGATGTTTTGGAAAATTTGTATTATTTTTTGGGATTTTGCGGACGAATTAACACATCTACATTTGAAAAAAATACCTTTTTTAAAAAACTGGGGGAAAGGGGTTTTTAGGGTTTTTATGTTATCACACTTTAAAAAAAAAAAAAGGCAAAATAAAATTTAAAGGGTAAAATAATAAATAAAACTTCCCTAAATAAATTTGTAAAAAATGTCATTTTCCCCAAAAAATTTACTAAATGGGGGAGTCACGGGTTAAAAAATTTCATAGTGCCACTTTGTGATCTGGGGGTCAAACGGGTTGCTGTTTTTCAGGAACGTTATTTTAAATTCCGGGTAAAAACTAAAAATGGGGGTTTGAAAGACTCCTTTTTCCTGAAATTTTTTAAATCTGGGGTCTGCGGTTTTTGGGGGGGGCTAAAGCGGTGGCCCGGGGAACAGGGAATATTTCCCCAATGTCCGGGTAAAAACAAAAAATGGGGTTGAAAAAATCCTTTTTGTGGCACTTTTTTAATTGGGGGTTTGGGGACGGGTTTAAGGGTTTAACCCCTGTGGTTACAGAACAGGTCTAGTCAATGTCCTGTTCAAAAAAAATGGTGGTTAAAAGGGACCCCTTTTTTCCCGGCATTTTTTAAATCTGGGGGTCAGGCTTTTTTGGGGGCTCATGCTGTGGCCCTGGACAGATTTTGTCAATGTCCATTCAACAAAAAATGGGGGGTTCAAAGACCCCTTTTTCCCTTGCATTTTTTAATCTGGGGGTCAGGCGGGTTTTAAAATGGAAAAACTGCGGTACAGGACAAAATATAGTCAAGGGCCCCATTTCAACAAAAAGGGGGGTTGAAAGACCCCTTTTTTTCCGGCATTTTTTAAAATCTGGGGGCATGCAGGTTTGGGGCCTTTGCGGGCTTTTCCAGGAAAAGGGAGGGTTTAAAATTTCCCAGTGAAAAGAAAATTTTGAGGTTCAAACCCTACCCCTTTTGGGCACTTTTTAATTTGGGGGGTGATGCCGTTTAAGGCAAGTTCCCAAATTTTTTAAAAATTTGAAAAAAGGCAGGAGTTTTTAGTGGGCGGTGCGCTAGCAGGGCCCACCCCCTTTTTGTTGGTTTTGCCACCCCCCTTAAAAAAAAAGCCACACCCCCTCCACCTAATTCAAAAGGGCCTTGGAAAAAGCCAGGAAGGGGCCCTTTAAAAACCCAGGTAGAAAAACCCCCCATAAGCGGGTTTAGTGCCCCTTACAGGAAAGGTAAAATGCCCCCTTTTGTAGCCAAGTGGGGTGCCCCCCTCTGTAGCCAGGAAAGGTGCCCCCCCTTTGTTACCCCAGGTAGGTGCCCCCCTTTTGTTACCAGGTAGGCGCCCCCATTGTTGCCAGGTGGGTTCCCCCCTTTTTTTTTCCCGGGGTTATTGCCCCCATTTTTTGCCAGGGGTTGCCCCTTTTTTCCCGGGTAGTGCCCCCCATTTTTTCCCCAGGTGGGTGCCCCCATTGTTGCCGGGTTGGGTCCCCCCAATTGTTGCCGGGAAAGATGCCCCCTCGTTGCCAGGTAGTGCCCCCCTCGGTTGGCCAGGAAATTTTGTCCCCCTTTTTGCCGGGGTTGATGTCCCCTCTGGGGGCCCGGTAGGCCCCCATTTTTTGCCGGGCAAGCCCCCCAAATGCTAATAAAAAAAAAATAATAAAATCCACTTACCTCACCAGGTCCTGCAGCACGGCCGCCCCGGACGATCTCCTCAGCGGCGCAGGGGAAGTGAGGCAGCCGCGCGTCACTCCCCTGCCCCGCCCCTTTTTCCCCCCGGCCCCGGGCTGACGGGAGGGTGATCCTCTGCCTCCTCTTTGCACAGCGAAACTCCGGCGGGGCGGGCCAGCCCGCTTCACCGCCTGTAGGAGCGGCCTGGCGGCGCCAGAGTAGGCACTAGCGCTACTCTGTCGCCGCGCCATTTAAAGAACCCCCGCCCAACCACCCCCCCGGGAGGGCGGGAGGGGACCCCAAATAGCGGCCCCCCCCCCCCCCGCCAAAAACGGGAGAGTTGGCATTTTATGGTTTAAGGGTCAGGCTGTGGTGCAAGACAGGGTTTAGTGAAGGGTTTGTGTGACTTTTTTCTGTGGCTTTTTATAACCTAAGTGTGTTGCCAAAGATGTAGCAGGTATCCATTTGACTGTTGTGGATGTTAATTCCAGCTTCTCCAGCCCTGTTTAGGTGTAAGAGTGAAGGTGTTGTTCCTCTCCCATAGACTTTAATGGTCATCGGCGATAATCTATTATCAACTATCGGAAATCGTCTTGATAATTGCCGATATCGACTATCGACAAGATGAGGATAGTCAACATAATCGCTCATCACTACTAACAAGTAATTAAGTGTGAAATGTGAATTGTGTAAAAAAAAAAAAACTAAATTGAAAAAAAAAATTCTGCAATTATTTATAAGTGAACTTAAACTATCCCTCCATAAAGAACAACTTGTCCCGAATAAAACGAGGCCTCATCCAACTGCATCATTTTTTTTTTTTTTTTAAACATATTTTATTACACAGAAGCATAACAAGTCAAAGTGATATAACATCATATGTATACAGTGTTCTAAATTATAACGTTACACACATAAAACAAAACAACATATGACACAAATCTCAAGCTTCTGGTTTTTATATTTTCTCCCCTTAAACTAATGTCCGTCCGTCCGTCCCCCCCCTGCTCAACTTGAACAATAACATCATCCGTACTCTCTTTAATCTCTAGCATCAATATCTAATCTTCCTAACGTTCCCTTAAGTTGTTCTTGTAAATAATACTCCGTGTATTTAAAGGGTTCCATCATTTCCTTTATTTCCCTGGCACTAAAAGTGCTGGAAATATAAGGTTTCCATTTCCTAAAAAAAAGTCTTGGCGCACCTATCCTTATCTCTTTCCGCTTCTATTCTCTCAATATAGAACATATCCCTAAGACCATCAATAATTTCCGACACTTCCGGGACTGTAGATTCGATCCAGTGTCTCAATATATACCGTTTTACTGCTAGTAGCATCACATGTAACCCCCTGTCAGACACCATTACCTCTTTCGAGTCATCCTTAAGCAATTCCTTAACTATATAATGGAATAAAAGGCTCTGTGGTGTCATGGGGATGTTAATGTTCCATGTGTCCCAACTGCATCATTGAAAAAATAAAAAAGTTACAACTGTTGAAACGCAAGGAGGCAAAAACAAAAAAAATGTTCTGGTCATTAACTATTTTCGGGTTCGGTTAAAGGGGTTAAAACGCGGGACCGATGACGTTCCCCCACCCCTGGTTGAAGATGTGCAT
>JAODAL010049419.1:0-28192 GCA_025379985.1 Phyllomedusa bahiana | reverse complement strand
GAAGTAATTCGGACCGAAACAAATTTGTCGGAAAATTCGGCAAGTGACCAAAACCGAATTTTTGAGAAATTGGGCCATCTCTAATTAATGTGGATCGTTTGATTTTCATCAAGATGAAAGGATGGATCTCTGAGTTTTGTGGCCCCCAAATTTGCCGAGGTCCGTTTTAGTTGCTTGTTATTTTCACATTCCTCTCCAAAAGAAAGGTCCTCTTGAAAAATTTATTTTTAAAATGATCTTTCTACTGCTTTTTTTATTCTCAATTCCCAACATTTCATTTTGCTGGTTTTGCTGTGAGGAGACAAAAAGACCCCAAGGTTTCAGAAAAAACCATATTCCATTATCACTTATCTTTAAATTTTTCCTTGTAAATGGTTTTTGGGGCATGTTCCCTCACATTTTTTTAACAGGGGCTGAGAAGTCATATTTTAATTTTTGGGGTCTTTGCGTGAGATACAGCAAAATCTGGTCCTTTGGAAAAAATGGGGTTCTAAGTGGTTTCCCTTTCAAAATTTTTTAACAGTGGCTGAGAAGTCAAATTTATAATTTTTTGGGTCATGTTGTGTAAAGTACAGAAATAATTAGGTCCTTTGGAACAAAAATGGGGGCTTCTAAGTGGCTTTCTCCTTCAAAATTTTTTAAAACAGGGTGGGGAAGTCTTTTTTTTAAAATTTTTTTGGGGTCATGTGCTTTGAAATCAGCAATATCGGTCCTATTCTAAAAAAAGTTTTTTCTCATAGCTTTTGTTCTTCCCAATTGTCAAAAGTGGCTCATGGGTCATGTTTTGAATTTTTGGGGGATTTTGTTGGACATGCCTTAAAAAGGTCCTATTCTAAAAAATTTGTTTTAACAACATTTGTCTTCACAATTGTCCAAAGTGGTTTCAAGGGCTCTTTGAATTTTTGGAGGCATTTTGCTGTGACATGCAGTATCTCCAGGCCCTTTCTAAAAATTGTTGTTTCTAACAGATTTTTGTTCTTCAAATGGTCAAGAGTGGCTCAAGGGTGAGGGTGCTGTCAGAAACGGAAAGGTAGGACACTGTTAATGGACACATATTGCAAAATACTTTTTTTTGCAAGATCTTTTTAAAATGCTATCAATCCCTTTATTGAGACAACCCCTTTAATACAAAACAAAAGAGAAAAAAGACATGGTGGGATTCCCCCCGATTTTAAAAATGTGTTTTCTAGAATTAAAGTACAAAAAAACTTGTGTACAAAAATTTGCTGTTAAAAAATTTTCCCCTGAATGTACAAGGGAGGGTACAGGAAAATTGACGAGAGGTTATTCGAGGACAGGAGTTGGGAGGACAGAGAACAAAAACAGAGACCATTTCCCCCCGCACGTCAGTAAAATGGAAAAAGAAGCCCCAAAAAAAGGGCACCGGGTGTAAAAGGGGGTTAACCACCCGTTTTCCAAGTGAAGCTCAAATTGGCCCCACTCATACGGAGGGGCAAGCGCTACCCAGGTATTGCTGGTATGAGTAAGGTGGAGTTCCACACTTCCGCGCCCACTCTGCTTTAGCCCACAGTTTTTTGTTGTGGTCATCAGGGGTTTTAACCTGCGGTAAAAAGATGACGGACACCGCCTGGGTCTCACCGCACCCCCGTAATCCGGCCCGGGTATGCTGTGGCACAGGTGTATATCAAAAAGTCCCGTGAAAAAAAAGGTGGTTGAAAAAACTCCTTTTTGGGGCCTTTTTTTAATGGGGGGGTCATGCGGGTTTTTGGGGCTCAGCTGGGCCCCGGACGGGTATGTAAATGTCCAGTAAAACTAAATGGGGTTGAAAACTCCTTTTTCCGGACTTTTTAAATTGGGGGTTTAACAGGTTTGGCCATGCTGTGGCCCGGGACAGGTATAGCAATGTCCGTGAAACTAAAATGGGGGGAAAAAGACCCTTTTTCCGGCATTTTTTAAAATGTGGGGGTCATGCAGGTTTGGGGCTCATGCTTTTGGCCCGACGGTATGTCAATGTCCGTGAAACTAAAATGGTGGTTTGAAAGACCCTTTTTCCGGCACTTTTAAAGTGGGGGTCATGCGGTTTTGGGGCTCATGCGGGGCCCGGGACAGGTATGTCAAGCCATTCAACTAAAATGGGGGATGAAAGCCCCTTTTTTTCCGGCACTTTTAAATTTGGGGGGGTCAGCAGGTTGGGGGCCATGCTGTGGCCAGGACGGGTTAGTCAATTTTCCTAAAACAAAAAATGGTGGTTGAAAACCCTTTTCTGAATTTTAAATCGGGGGGTCATGCGGTTTTGGGGCTCATGCTGCGTTCCATAAAGGGATATTAAATGTCCAGTTAAAAGAAGATGAGGGTTAAAATTTAAACCCCTTTTCGGGCATTTTTTAATTTGTGGGTGATGGGGTTAAGGGGTCAGCGGGGTACAAGATGGGTAGTGAATGGGGTGTTTTTTTTTCTGTGGTTTTATAACCTAAGTGTGTTGCCTAAGATGTAGAATATCCATTTGATGTTGTGGATGTTAATTCCAGCTTCCCACCCTGTTTTTGGGGAAGAATGAAGTGTTGTTGCCTCCCCCTAGACTTTAAGGTCACGCTCATAACGACTGCTCACCTACGAAACCTTATCATGGTGGCCCAACATCGCCAATGTCTAGCCAACGTAATCGCTCAACACTACCCTTGTGTCCTTAAAAGGGGTTTTTACCCAAACCCCACAAACATGTAACCGAAAAGCCTTTTCAATGTTTTAGCCCTTCCGGGTTTTGCCCAAAAAACGTTCTGTAGCATTGTTCCATAGAAGTGAATCACCGCTACAAAAAGTAGGGCAAGGCAAACTTCAAAATCTAAAAGGAGGAGAAAGGGGGTGTAAGTCAGACCCTGCCCCTGATTTTGATATTTTGAGGGGAAACCCAACAATTTTATAAGGATGGATAATCCTATTTACATCTCAGCACACCAGGACATACCACTATGTCCTTGAAACGTAAAAGGAGTATGGAGCAGGCTTACTCACTAAGGGCGACATTTATGAAACCCTGCTCCTCGCCACGATTTTTCGCGTCTTTTTTTGGGTGAATATATGAAAGTGGTGTATGTGCATTCATAAATGGCGCCTAAAGTTTGAGGCTCCTAGGGTATGTGTTTGGCGTGACGCGTTACTTTGGCACATTAGTAATGTGTATAAATGAATGCCAGAATGAGACAATGGCTGCTAAAACAGTTAATTGAGAACGATAGTTATAGTAGATTCTGTCTTGGTTTCATTCATTTACATTATTTAATTTAAAATTAATTTTAGATTACATTAATTTTAAATACATTGTATAGGAGATAATTTTATATTTTTGGGATAGTATACAGTATAATTCTATGTAATTTAAATTTATATAGTTTGATAATCATCATAAATAATTTTTTATTATTTTACTGGTATAAGTTAATAAATAAGGGAAATTTTTTGCCTTAATGGCAAATCTAGTTCCAATACGACTACTCAGGCTCAACAGAGGGCTCTACAAGCCGTTCGTTCGGTGCTCTCCCTAAGGAGAGATCTTCCCTTCCTGAGCTTCTCAGGCTCAGGCAGACTACATTTAAATTGGTCTGGCTACTCAAGCAGTTATGCGACTCATTTTGCCCACATTCCTAAATGTGTCTAATATTACGAATGTAGTGCAACACACCCCCAGAAGCCTCCACATCTTTGGAGCATTACAAAGTGTTGGATCCGGCGAACATGTTCGTTTGATGCGCCATGCATCAGGAAATTAGACAGACTACGCCAGAACATTAAAACGGACCTTTTCATACATGTTGCCCTAAATCCATTTCATAAACATTAGGTGCTGGCTGATAGACACCCACCGTTAGCAACCAGGGTTAGAGATGTCAGGTCAGGTGTAACAGTAAATGAATGAAATGACTATATACACCAGTACATCAGTGCTGCGGTATATAGTATACATGATCAAGTGATGGAATATTTAAGTCCTTTATTGGGACTAAAAATTGTTGTAAAAAGGTTTTTAAAAGTTTTCAAAAATATAAAAAGATTAGAAAAATACAACAAAACTCAAAAGACCACTATTTCACATATATATAAAAAAAAATGTAAAAGTTTATAAAATTGCTGTTGCCGAGTCAGTAGAAGTCAGATAAAACACAATTATCCCACACAGTGAGTGCAGTAAAAAAAAAAACAACATCAGAATTGTGATTTATTGGTCATCCTGCTTCCTGGAAAAAAAAGAATAAAACGTGATTATACAGTCACATGCACTCCTAATTGGTGCCAATAAAAACTTATCTCCACACCTGAAAAAAAATGAGCCATGAGTCAGCTTTGGTTTTGGTTTTTAGAAAATGGCATTGTGAGGAAATTTGTATTAAGATTTTTTTTTACTTTATAAAAGTAGTAAAACTTAGCAAAAACTATATCAGTAAACAAAAACACAATGTCCGCTTCCACCTATTAGGTCTCCACACATTCTCTGAAAGTTCTCAGCAATCAAAATTGGGCATATATCTGTGCAAGGAACCGAGGAGAAGAAATCCTTGGATTCAAAGGGTAAGACTGACAATGTAAATATAAAGGATATTCTCCAGTCTTCGTCTTCAATTTAAAATATAAATTGCTTTATTATCATCCTTTAAAATTAGCCATTCAGCTGGAATGGCTAATTTTAAAGGATGATAATAAAGCAATTTATATTTTAAATTGAAGACAAGGACTGGAGACTATCCGTTATATTTACATTAACAAAAACTATATAAATCTAGTATCAACAGAATTGAACCAACATTTTGAATACAGATACTGTAATTAACTAGTCATTTATTCCACTCGATGCATTCAAAATACCCCCAAAAAACATTGCGTAGATGTGTTTTTTCTCCACTTCCACCACACAAAGAACTTTGATTTTTGCTTTCTCCTTGATACATTACATGGTGCATAAAATTGTACCCGCAAAAAACAAGCTCTAATATGACTATGTTGACAGAAAAGGCAGGGAGTTGGAATGCGGGGAGGATAAAAAACAGAAACAAAAATTTAAAAATAACTTGGGCACTAAAAGTTGAACATTGATGTCCTATCCTTCACTTAAATGACACAAGCTATAGGAGTGGTTACAGCTGTCTGTCTGGATGAGCAGTTATGTCTGTGTAAACAATAAAGGGGTCCCTACATTGTGTTTACTAATGGCAGCCCTGGGGGGTCCTAAAGGTAAGTCATACTGTTTAAGGGGACAAAAAACCTTTTGAAAGATATCTGACCATTTGAGTAAGTTACATTTTAGGATGGTTGAATTGTCTTATATACTAATACACATGCTTAACTGGGACATCTTGAACAATTTAATCCACTTTAAAAGAACAAAAGCCTGATATCTGGCAAACCTAAAATTAAAAAAATACGGGTTATGTAGGAAGTCAACCAGGCTTATACTTTCAGAGAAGAGAGAGAGTAGAATGCATCATTGTCATTGATTTCCATTTTATTCTACATTAAAAAAGTTTACCTGTAACCTGACAGATTTTAGAGACAGCAAAATTGCCCAGGGACCTCCACCTTTCCATGCCATCAAACGTTTCATTGAATCTCCCAGTGTTAAGACATCAGAACTAAAAAGGTTTAGTAATACAGCTGTTTTAATGGTAATTATGCATCTTTTACTAATACAATATGAAATTATATTCCTTAGGGTTCATAGGACTTTTCTTTTTATTTACCCTATCTGATCGTACTAGTCACTATGAAAAATCTAGTAGGTGTGTGTTACTGTTTGTTGACATATAAGAGGGATCAAAGGGGGATTACAAAGGATCAAGCCTGCCAAAGAATATGTGTTGTCCTTGTTTCCTAAAACAGTAGAATTCAAAGGACAATCGGGGCCCATGAATATGCTCCATCTGCTACCTGCTCAGAGAATGCTCTCAACATCTTCTGAGAACAATTATCAAACCATTTATTAACCATTAGTGGACAGAGTAAATTAGCCATGGATTATTTCACAGTGTGTCTTGGTCCATCCAAATGTCCAGCAACCTGGATTCAACCCAACATGTACATGCAATGGATTTCTAAGGTAAGGTCCCATACTGTAGATACTGCATGCAGACGACACCTGAGAACATTTGGTGGCCAATGCTCACACAACTTTGCAGGTGAAACTGGTATTACTCTGGTATCATTGGCCACCAAATGTAAGCATAATGTCGCCTGCACGCAGTAGCTCATTGTGGGATCCTACCCTTAATATACGCATAATCTGAGAGTGCACAAAGCACATGTGCTCTTCATCTGAAAGATGAGCCCAAGTTATTTTTGATGACAAGAGTACTATGTACACATGCCACTTCAAGTAGATCCCTTGTCCCCTTTTAGTTCTTATTGATAGTACAAGCCGTGTGTGATAACACCAGAGTAGATGTGCAAATCATGGTAGGTGTAACATAGACCTATTCTTTCTAGTAGGCATAGGGGGTAATGTTTCTCCTTGGCTAGAAGTACCATAAAGATATATGGAGACTTAAAGGCCATGCAATGCTTCATGGGAAATTTAATATTTAAATAAGCTCTAAGGAAATGTAGCTTGGATCTGTAGCAACAACTATTAGAACTGACATCCTTTACATTTACATCCAACCACGGCTGTCTTAACCATTGGGCACACTATGCAGTTGCCTGGAGGCCTCATGAGCATAGTGGCCCCAGGTGGTCAGAAGTATAGTAGTAATATTTGTTTCTTCTATCGGGTTATTATTGGGTAACTCTGTATTTACAGTTACCAAATAATTTAGAGGTATCATACATAGAAAATTGTCTTACAGCTTTTTGTATGCATTTATATTAAATGTTTTTTACATCTTTATAGAACCTTGTAATGCCACAGTTTTGCAAACACACCGAACCAAGCAGCACTCTGCAGACACCAAGAGACGAATAAATGATTTTAACTACTTGCCACCACCCTCTGATTTTTAAGCTTCCAGACAGTGGCTGTATATCTCTGCACTGATGTTCTGGAATGTCCGTGCACGGAGTGCAGCTGTATTCTAATTGTGCACCTGCGCAGGTGAAGATTCGGCTGTCAGAGATAGCTGATCTCTCCACTGAGAAGACATGGTCAGTTGCTGGGTATACAGACTGCCAGGCCTCAGTAATTGCCTTAGCTACTGGGTCTTATCAGACCCGAATCAGCTGTGCATTCAGTTTCAGGGGGATGTATTTCCCATGGATTTCCCCTGTTACTGGAGCAAATATATCAGCCCCAATTTCAATGGAAATCATAAAAAAACAGTGATGTAAAGATGCCTCTGAAAGGTTTATTTCTGATCTTATGGGGGCAAAATATGTCACATAAAATTATTTAAAAAACACACACATGCAAACAGTCCAAATGGCAATTTTCAGCTCCACCCCGACGACCCAGAAACTTCATATCACCAATATATAAATGTCTGTGATGGAAAAGTGACACAAATAGAAAACGTATTTTAGCGCCACTAGACTTGCTGTTAAAAAATAAATTGAAAAATGTGAAAAACTATTTTTTTTTTACTAATTTTCCCCAACTATCTATCTATCTATCTATCTATCTATCTATCTATCTATCTATCTATCTATCTATCTATCCACTGTATCCATCTATCCTAATGTAAAAATTTCATACACATAAAACTTAACATATCATAGAAACAAAAAGCAAAAAAGTAGTAAAATAAATAAATATGATGTGGTCGGCGCATCATAGCCCTCCATATGCTCTAAGGTGTCCTTTATTCTGGCCCCCTTTGTGACTATTGAGCATTTTTTTCAGTACTTGGCACTCTCTCAGTCCCCTGATGACATCTGAGTAACGTAGAAACATGTCGGGATATATGTGGTACTGAGACCTATAGTGTGTAATCTACTATAGGGTACAATAGGGGCTTTGCTTGATAGGGCAAGGTTCCTGTATAGGGTCGCTCTTTGTCAGAGCGAGTGCCCTATCTTAGATAGGTAGGTGTGTTGGTAGATGTATAGGGATGCAATAGGGACAGTATCAGCATCCCGACATCACTATGGGCATTACCTACTATGTATGTTTTTGTTTGGTTCATTCGGGTCACTATTTTTCTATCATATAACCCAATATATCACAGACCTCATCTCCTCTATCTTATAACCCTTTATATCATAGAGCTCAGCTTCTCTCCTCTATGATATAACCCTATATATCACAGACCTCATCTCCTCTATCATATAAACCTATATATCATAGAGCTCAGCTTCTCTCCTCTATCATATATCACTATGTATCACAGAGCTCAGCTTCTCTATCATATAACCCTATATATCACAGAGCTCAGCTCCTCTCCTCTATCATATAACCCTATATATCACAGAGCTTAGCTTCTCTCCTCTATCATATAACCCTGTATATCGGAGCTCAGCTTCTCTCCTCTATCATATAACCACATATATCACATAGCTCAGCTTCTCTCCTCTATCATATAACACTATATATCCCAGAGCTCAGCTTCTCTCTCTCTCTCTATCATATAACCCTATACATCACAGAGCTCAGCTTCTCTCCTCTATCATATGACCCTATATATCACAGAGCTCAAAAATCAGAGCTCAAAAATCCTGTACACAGCTGTTTCAGTGTAGAGTATTTTTCTGGCTGGCTGGTTGAAAGGCCTTTGATAAAACACCAGCAGGGTAGGGTTCCTCCTTGAGTAGAAGCACCATAAGGCTACGTTCACACGGCTAATTGCAGGGCGTACAGTACGCCCCACAATTACTCCGGGTGTTCAGGAGCTCACGTCGATAGGCGCCCCGCCAGCCCCATAGACCGTCATTGTTCGCGGCGCATAAGCGCCGTGAATAAATGACACGTCAATTATTTCCCCGCGCCTACAATACGATCGTGATTAAGGCCGCATTTCACCTGTATTAGAGCGCAGTACGATCTCAATACGAGGCGAAATGCATCCCAAAATAAGCCGTGTGAACATAGCCTTAAAGGGGTTTTGCCATGAAGTGAGTTCCTTACCTTCTTATCACCTCAGGGGAGAATATAAACAAATCATGCTGAGTCATGAACGCTGCAGGGGTGAGAGGGAGGGCGTGAGCAGAGAGTGGGGAAGAAGGGAGCGTCTTAAAAGTTTACTCAAATAATAACATAACCACAGTGGATTCTCTATACAGCAGACAGACACACGCACTTTCTCCCCAGCCCCTAGAAAGCTCATTCATGTTCCCTGTCATCAGATAAGTAGTGCAAACACGCAAGCGGGGCCAGATCAGCTCCTGTCAGCTTCTCTGGTCATGTCTAATGTAAACTTTCAGGTAACTAAGGGGGACTGAGCAATGCTGTAGCTCTCACAGGCTTCACTTTTTGTAATCACATATATATAAAAAAGTGATTAAATACCCATTTTGGAGGTTCCCACGTCAACATTATATCATGGCGAAATCCCTTTAAGGTAAATGGAGGCCATGCAATACTCAATAAGAAATGTAATATTAAAATAAGCTCTAAGATAAAAAGAGCTAGGATCTCTACTGCCAAATTAGAAGTGACATCCCTTACAGTCACATCTGACCAAAGAGCCTTAAAACATGACTGCCATTTTTAGGTCAAGCTAGTAACTTCTCCATGAGAAAAAAAATCCTCCCACCTGCAGACATCTGTTTCAGGGTATCGGCCCTGAGGGAAAAAAAAAGAGCTAGAATCTCAAGTGCGCTTTTAATTAAATCCCTGCAAAGCCCCCAACGTTTAAAATTAGAGATTTTTTTGGGGGGTTGGGTTTTGATAAAACAACAGGGGGGGGGTTTTTGTCAAAAACCCTTTTTCAGGAATTGCCGGGGAATCCCCCCAAAAAAAAATTTTTAACTCAGGGTTTACCCCCCCCCCCCTACCCTAAATTTTTTTTTGGGCCCACCCCCCGGGAATAAAGCCGTAATTTCCCCCCCGCGTAAAATTGTTAAGGGCTTTTCCCCCCTTAATTGGGCCCCAAAAAGATTAATACGGGGTCCCCCCCAAAAAATTTTTCCGGGGGGAAAAAAAAAAGGGGGCCCAGAATGGCTTCCACCCCCCAAACCCGGGGGGAAAAAAAAATTGGGCAGGCTTAAGGGGGAGGGGGGCGGGGGGGTGTAAAAAAGGGGGTCTTGTTTAAAAAAAACAAACCCAGGGTTTCCAATAACAAAAACAAAAAAATTCCCCAAAAGAAAAATTGCCCCCCAAAAAAAGAATGAAAACACGAAAGGGGGCCAATACTTTCTTCCGTCAGGTATGTAAATTTACCCTTTTTAAAAGGAAAATTTGTGACCCCTTGGGGTTTTTTTTAAAATACATAAAAAAAAATGAAAAATTTCCCCTTTTTAGGCCCCCCAAAACAAAAAAAAATCCTTTAAGGAAATAAAAGGACCCCATGAATTTTCAAAAAGAAATTTTAAAATTAAAAAAATTAAGTAAAAAATTTGGGGAATTTTTTCCCAAAAATTAAAAAAAATTTAAAGAAAAAAAGGGGGCAAAAAGATATGATTTTTTTGGTTCCTGAAATTTAAAGAGAAAAAAAAAATTTTTAAAAACATTTTTAGGGGGGAAAAAAAGACAGAATAATGGTTATTAAAACAAAAAACAAAAGGGGCCCGTAAAAAAAGGTAAAAGCCCCCTTAAAATTGTCAAAAAAATTTTTTTTTTAAAAAAAATTTTTTATTATTATTTATCTGGGGGAAAAATAAAGTAAAAAAAAAGGGAAAAAGAGAATTAAAAAACCCATACGGGTAATAATGTTATTTTTTGGGTTTTTGGTTTTTTTTTGGAGGATTAATTTTGAAGGTTTTAAACTTTTAAAAAGGGGAAAAGGGGTTTTAAAAAAAAAAAATTTTTTAATTTTAAAGAGTTTTGGGAGAAATTTCCTTTGGAAATTTTGGTTTTTAAAAAATTTTTTTTTTTTGTTAAACGGTAAAAAAAAAAGGTTTAGGGGAGCGAAAAATGTAAGATGAAATGAAAAGCAAAAAATTTTAGAAAATTTTAAAAATTTTTAAAATAAAAGTTAAAATATTTATTTAAGGTTTATTAGGTTTTCCGGGGGCATAGGGCCCGGGGATTGGTTTATATTTGGGAAATTTGGGAATTTAAAGGAAAATTTAGAAAAAGTAGGAACGGTTTTTAAATTAAAAAAAAATAAAATTTGGGTTTTGGGGGGATTGGGGGAAAAGAAAAATTTTGCCCCCAAAGGGGGGCCCCTTCCCCCCCCCGGGGTTTTTGGAAATTAAAATGTAAAAGGTTTCCAAAAAAAAGGAAATGGGGGTTTTTAAAAAAAATTTTTTTGTATTAAAAAAAAATACCAAATGAACCCAAAAAATTTGGGAAAAAAAATAAATAAATTTAAAAATTTTTAAAAAATACAAAAAAAAAAAGAAAAAAAAATTAAAGGGGTTTAAATTTTTAAAACGGAAAAAAAAACCCTAAAAAAAAAATTTTAAAAAATGGTTGTTTTTTTTTTATCAAAAAATTTAAATTTTGGAAAAACCCCTCTTAGAAAAAATAAAAAGAAAAAAAAAAAAAATAAAAATATTTCCTTAAAAGATAACACTCACCAAAATATAAAACTTCCCCCCCCCAAAAAAAAAAAATTTTTCCCAAATAAAAACTTTTACTCAATTTCCTTTTTCATTTAACAAACCCCAAAAAATTTAATTTTCCCATCCAAAACCAAATTTTTTTAAACCAATTTTTCCCACAAAATAAAATGCGAGGGGGTTAGGGGGTTTAATTAATTCCCCCTTTTACTAAAACCTCCTTTTTGGCCAATTTGGGAGCAAAAAATTTAAATTTTTGATAATTTTCAGCAAAAATCTTTTTAAGTAAGTTGTTATCTAATATATATTTATCCTATGTCTCCACCCCCAAGAAATTTAATGATTAACATAATTAAAAACAAAAACCCTTTTTGGCACCATTGCCTTTAAAAAAAAAAAAAACTTATTCCCAGGTCTCTTTTCCCGGGGGTTCTTTTCGCGCTTGCGTATTAAAAAAATTTGGGTTTTTCCCCCAGGGTTTTTTTTGTCTTCCCCTACAAAAGGTAGGGCCCCCCCAAAAAAAGGAGACCAAACCCGCGTTTTTGCGCAAAATGTGCAGAAACCGCACCCTGAAAAAAAAAAGGTCGACATTGGGCCATTTTTTGTCTTTTTTTTTTAAAAAAGAAAAATTTTTAAAAAAAAGTCAGTTTTTGACACAAATTATTTCCCAATGAAAAAGAGGGCTTTATTGGGGTAATGGGACAGAGGGCCTGGATTTTAAAAAACCATAAAATGGGGAATTGGGGGTTTTCCGCCATTTGAAAGGGGAAGGGAAATTTTTAAAAACTTTTACAATTGATACTTTTTAAAAAATTGGGAAAAAGCCCTAAAATGGGCGTAGGGAAAGGGGAAAAAAGGGTTTGTTTTGGGGGAAAGGGGAAAAACAAGGGGGGTTTGGAAAAATTTAAAAAATAAAAAGGGGGGGGGGTTTTTTTTTTTTAAAATTTTAAAAAAAAACCCCCCAAAAAAAAAATTTTTTAATAATAAACTTGGGAAATTTTTTTTTTTGATAAACCCAAATTTTTTATTTTTCCCCCCCCCCCCCTTTTGGGGTTTTTTTTTTTTGGGGGGGGTTTTTTTTTTTTTTTAAAAAAATTTTTTTTTTTTATTTTTAAAATTTTTTTCCCTTTTTTTTTTTTAAAATATTTTTTGGCCCCAAAGGGGGGGTTTGTTACAGAAAAAAAAATAAACATAAGTTTTAAAAAAAACCCCAAAAAAAAAAATTTCTTTTCCCGCCCCCCCAAAAAAATCTAAATAATAAAAAAGGGTTCACTTTTTTTTCCCCCCCCCCGAAAGGGGACTTAAAAATTCCCCCATTTACCCGGCCTGAACCGGAGAAGAAAAAAAAACCCAAAAATTTTTTTTTTTCATTAAGCAATAAAAAATTTAATAAAAGCAAAAAAAAAGCAGATTCCCCCGCTAAAAAAAAAAAATTTTAAAGCCAAAAAAATATCAATACCCCCCCCTTTTTAAAAAAAATTAAAAAAGGGGAAAAAAAACCCCCCGCGGGGAAAATTCCCAAAAATAAAATTTTGAATTTTTTTACCCCTACCAAAAAATAAAAACCCCAAAAGGGATTGCCCGGTTCCCCCTTAAAAAAAATAAAATTAATTTACCAAAAAACGATAAAAATTTTTTTTGGTTAAAAAATTTCCCCCTTAATTTTTTTTTTTTTATTTTTTTTTTTTTGTTAAAATCTTTTTAAAACCCCCCCCTTTTTTTAAAAAAGGGTTTGGGGGAAAAAGTTTTGGGTTTAAAAAGGGAAATGGGAAAAATTTTTCTTACCAAAAAATAAAGCCGGCCCAAGGGTTAAATCCCATTACCAAAAGGGGTTTTTGGGTGATAAGGGTAAACTTTTAGAAGAAATTTTGGATCCCCTTAAAATTTCTCAAAATTTTGCAGTGTACATAAAAAGATCCCCCTTTTTCCAAAAAAAAGGAAAAGGGGGTATCCCTGAAATAAAAATTTTTTTCTTCAAAAAAGGCAAAAAATATTACCAAATTTCCCGTAAAAAAATTGAAAACTTTTAGGTGTTTGGGGGACCCCGGACCTCGATTGGGAGGCCCCCCCCCTCCAAATTTTTAGGGTTTAAAAACCACCCCCCCCCCTAACCCATCCCCTTTTTACCTTTTTTCCGTTAGGGATACGTTAATTTTAAAGGGGCCCCCCATGATTTTCCCCGGGGGGATATTTAAATCCTGGGTTTTTTACCGCCAACGATAGGCCCCAATGTTTTCCCCATTCGGGGGGGAAAACTTTTTGAACCAAAAACCCCCCCTTCTTTCCTGCCCTTTCCCCGTCCAAATTTTCCCCGGGGGGATCGGGCCCCTTTTTTCCACCCCCCCACTTTGGGGCCAACCAAAAGTCCACGGGAGGAGCACCTGGTGTTTGCCCCGGAAGCCCAAGGGCCTCCTTTTAAAAAGGGAAAACCCTTTAACCCCTGGCAGGTTTAAACCCTCTTTCTGGCCAAACCAATCCCGTTCCCTTTTGGAAGCCCCCCGTTACAAGGAAAAGGGATTACACCCAACAATACTGACGATCCCATTTGACCATTGCGCTTTTCTTCTTTTGGAGCCTGACTGCTGGGTAATGCCATGTTAATATATTTTTAAGATTATTTTTCTTCCAGACAAATAGCTTTTTCATTAGAACTAGAGGAATATTTCTATATGTTATTTTTTTCTAAAGGGAGGTTATGTTTCTTTTAAGAGCCTCTCGGCCATTTTTTCAACCATGTTTTGCAGTACCAAGACAGCAATAGTTTTTCAGCCCACAGTTTACAGTCATGGCAATAAACTGCAAACACTGAAGCGCTGGCTGCATGATGAAGTTGTGCTTTGGATTTCAGGCTATGTCAACTGAGCAATGCAATTCCTTCATTTATGATGCTTTATTTTAAAGCTCAACTCTTTACTGAATTCCCCCTCCCCACCTTCTCTTCTCCTATGGTCGTTCTTTATTTTTATATTCTTTAGGAGATATATATTTTTGGTGGAATATAAAACCGTCTGCAGTTTGCAATCATAAGATATAATAGTTGTCTAAAGTCTATTCTATGACTATTAAGAATTTGAGAAATAAACTAACCAGAACGATGAATGATATGTTCTAAAGTGTTCTTGAATTTCCTATATTTGTGCAAAATTTATTATGGAAAGAATCAACCTTGAATGCATTGAAAGTCAAAAAACTAAGAAAGCGAGTATGATATATAATAATAAATCCATATAAAACAACACTGCTGGCAGGAGACATAAAGGTTTAAGAGCTGTGCTTGTAATCCTCTGAGAAGGAACATATGTAGAGGCTGCAGATGGGGTCAGTCAGGACTCTGCTCACCAGAGGGAAGATGCCATTTCAGCCAGAGCATCTGAGACTTTTGCACTCTTCTTAACTGCTCTTGTGGAACGGCATCAACAGTGCAAGTAAAGGACTGTGCTAACTAAATTATACCATATTATTAGCCTTAGCAGCTTGTGTGGCTGGGAACATACACATCACCAAAAAAAACAAAAATGTATTTTGTATGTGATGGCTATATAAAAGAAGTGTTCCGAAGGTTTAAAATGCTTGTTTGTCCGTCAGGGCATGATAAAAAATAGAAGACAAGAAGCATACTTACCTCCTGGTCGCCGCGGCCATCCTGATGATCCGGCAGAAGCCCTGCACATACATTGACACGTGCAGCCATTCACTGGTCGTAACATTCATGTGCAGAAGGTAAATGATTTCTGTCTGTGAATGGTTGCACTTGTCTCGTGAACAATGAACATGCAGGTCTACTGCCAAAATCACTGGGACGGTTGTGGTTACTGGGGTCTATAAATATGTATTTTTATAAAGTAATGCATTGTATATACATAAATCCATACAAACAGCTGTTAGACAATGTTCTTTGGATGATACCTTTAAATAATGGTAATACAGTTACCACATAATACCTCTATACAGAGAGCAAATATCACCATACTGTTACTGACCAAACCAAGACTAATAATATTAATCATACCACTATACAAAGATCAAAAAAATACCGCCACATCAGGACCACATATCACCTCCACACAGTGACAGAATGATACCACAAAACTGTTCCTGAATATTACACTACTACCAATATTCCTACCAATATTCCTACAGTGACCATTTGGGGTAGATAGCAGTTGTACATAGGCGCTTTACAGACATATAAGTTATTACAGTGCAGTTACATTTAGTGACTCACAGGTGACGTTTTCTCTGATTGGGCCTCCTTTGTAAGGAGGCCCAATGGATTTACCGTATGGACTCTGTCCAACCAAAGGGCCTAAATGAGACTCTGCAATTTGGTTGTTTTATAGAATAGGCTCTATCTTTGGGCCTGTCTGCATTGCTTTGCTCTGTTCGCACTCTCCATAGAGGACCACTATGGATTCTTTTCAAGTCTGACCAATGAACATTTATCAGTGTCATATCCTTAATTTTTCATTATATTCATTGATTACTTACAGCTTGATAATCCATGTCAGCTGAAGACAATGAATTTTTGTACCCCGAACGTTCCTTTTTTGGCCCCGTTTTAAGTCCATGTTAATTTACATATGTTTGCTATATAACATTTGCTCTGGGAAAATTAATTATATATGTCCCGCCACATTAGTCCTTTTTTATCATATATCATGGCAGATAAGGTGGTGTTAAGAATAAGTACATTTGCTAAGGATAGATACCATGACAGTTAGTCGGTATATGATGTTAGGAGCACATCTGAACTCTAACGCATCCTTTTTTATAAGTATGGCGTCGATCCCAAGAGCTTGGAATGGATATGACATGGTGTTCCCACCAGACATGCGCAGTGCACTGTTGTGAACGCCAGGCGCCGCGTGGTTCGGGCCGGCTTTCAGCATATGCGCGGCGTCGTTTCCGGTGATGCTAACCGGAAGTGACAGGTATTTTACTTCCGGACATGCGCAGTTGAATATCCGGAACGCCGTACAAACCATGAGCAAGAAAATATACACATGGGAACCTGGGAACGGGTATACAGTGTTATTGTCCATTTGTAAACACTGGGGAATTGTTTATCATACATCTGCGGGGCCATTTAAGACATAAAAAGGGAGGCAGAGACAATTTCGCTCTGTATCCCTCTTATCTTGGGTGCCAGCGTACTAGAGGTGCTGCGGGAACTATCGTCATTATACCTGGCAGCACTTGAGCTAAGTATCAGTCCACTTATCTAATTTGGAAGTACATGTGTTGTAGTATATGCGTTGTATATAGCGTATTCTTTTTCCACAGTGAGAGAAATTTTGAATCCCTGATGATACCCTAGAATTGTATGGGGGAAACGCGTCGGGATAGTGGATTTACAGGTGTCTATACACGCATGTAGTGATATTGTCTGTCATTAAAGCGGAGCCGCTCTTTATCGGGGCGATTACTCCACTGGCAGATAATGCACAGTATGCTGTATCATCTAGGTATGCAGTGGTAACATATAGGGGTTTAGATATTAATATTTTAAATAGTTTAGTAAAAGTTATGTTTTAACAGGGATTATTATTTGCAGTGATATATTGGTATAAATCCTCTGTTCATATAGAATTTGTAGTATTTTCTCTTTTCCCATCTGGTCCAGTTCGCACTGACAACTTCTCCCGGCCATGCCACGTCCCTGAAGAATTAACCAAACATCTTAGACTACTCACTTTTCTGGGATCTCTCTAGCTGTTCCTACTTTTGTACAAATTCCCTATGGGGTAATAGGTGGAGAAGGGGAGAAGGTATTGTGAGATAGGTGGTGGTCAGGGAGTTACAGATTGTTAGGTGAGGGTTGTATTTTGTGTTGGCACTAAGCCATAGGGGTGGGATAAGAGGTACAGCCACAGCTTACAGGCACAATCTCCTGTGGAGAGACAGAGGACCAACTCTCCTGAGATTTTGGCCCATATTCCATCCTCTGCACATCCTATGATCTTCACGTTTGCAGGAAATAGAGTTTAATACTAATACTTTCCTGTTTGTTAGACTACATCAGACCAGCATTGCATCTACTGTATTTATTTAGTAAAATAGTCAATGAGGGCTGGTGTCAGGGAGTGTTTATTTAAATAAATAATTTAATTTATTCCAGTATCTGAGAGACACATCATCATTACTATTGCTGGGGCTTGGTGTCAGCCAGCAGTGTTTTTCATCACCACAAAGCTGACACTAACCACTTGTCACTATTACCTCAGTATCCAACACACCAGGGGTAATGGAAAGAGCCAGGTTATTGTCAGAAGGGAGATCATCTAATGTGATGGTTCGTTTCTGGGGTGGCTTCAGGCTGGTATTCTTAGGGTAGGAAATGACCAGCTCGTCAAAATGGGGGAACCCCACATCATTTTGTTTTTTATACTTTATTAAAAATCTAATTATTAACTAACTAATTATTAAAAAAAAAAAAAAATTATGTCACCCCATTTTTCATAACCAGCCATGGTAAAACCAACAGCTGCAGCATGATACTATCAGGATGGGAAGGTCCATGGATATCGGACCCTTCCTGCCCTAAAAATAGCAGCTCGCAGCCACTCCATGAAAGGACCATCACATAAGATTTTCCACCTTCTGATGCCAACCTGGCTTTTCCTAGTACCCTTGGTACATCGGGTCCTGGGGTATTAGTGACAAGGGGTTAGTTTCCACCTTGCGGTGATAAAAAAAAAAAAAAAACACTGGCTGACACCAACCCCAATGATAGTAATTGAGAGGTACCTGTAAGACTTTAAGACACCTAATACTTTAAGAAAATAAAAAAAAAACAAAAACAGAAAAAAAAACTATTTATTTGATGAAACACTTCCTGACATCAGCCCACGGTGACCATTTTATTAAAGAAAAAGATGTAGTGCCGGTCCAATGTAATCCAGCGAATCCTTCGTAATCCTAAAGGGAAACCTGAAAAAAAAAAACTCTACGGATGGGGTATTATCCAGCTTTCCCAGTGCCTGGGAAAGCTGGGTGACATCCCCCACAGCAGGCAACCAGAAAAGATGGGTACCACTCAGCTTATATAATTTACATTGCAAGGCTCGTGAGTCAGTTGTGACTTTAGATCCAATAGGTGGTGTTAGAGAGTCTCATTTTATGAGCCTTTAAGAATATGCTTAAATTTCAATTGAGTGACTAAAGGTGTATAAGTCTCCACACACCTACATGGTGTCTCTCCCTATCAAGGAATGTTACCTCTTTCAAGCAAAGTACTTTTATATTCCTGGAAAACCCATTTTAACACTTCATCTTGAAAAAAAATTGGAAGTGAAAGGAAGGCATCACTCATTGCTAGTGTTGATCGAACCGTTCGAGAAAAGTTAAGTTCGAGTCGAACTTCACGATTTTTTAGAACTCGAGCCGGACCGAACATTTTACTGTTCGTTCGAGTAAATGTTCGAGTTCTACATAACATTCGACATGCTATTTTAATAGTTTTCATGTCCGAAAATTGTCATTGCCGTAGTAGTTTTTAGGCGCATTAAATCAGTGTAAAGTGCGGCAGAATGTCCGATCCTCTCAAAAATCTGGTGTCAGGTATACCTTGCATAGTAAACATAATGCGCCTAAAAACGCCTCAATAGGCGCATTACATAAACTAGTAATGTTATGTTATGCGCCTCCGTTGCGCATCTCGATAGACGCATTACATACTCTACCAATGATATGCTATGTGTTATGGAGGCGCACAGTGTATCATTTTTAGGTGCATTTCACTGCGTCGTGCCGGCGTATAATGCGCCTAGTTTTGGTACACTGTTATCGATGGTAATTACAGCTTCTCCTCACCTGTTACACCACAGAGAAAAAGAGGACTTAATACCCAAAATAAGATAAAACATGTAATTTTTATTCATTATAAACATCAAAAAACAAACATACACAAAATTACATAAACAAAAAAAGGTAATAAATACTAATATGGACGACAAACTAACAAAAAACAGGGAAACAGACGGATGTAGCTATCAGTAACAATATCTAGTAAACATTTCTATTGAATATCTCCCTATATCCATATATATACATAAATGAATAGTATCAAAGTAGTATAGCAGAGATAATACCGATAATAAAGAAAATCATTTACCCATGATATCAAGCTAAGCACCTGCTAGCTCCTGCACCCCGACGTACGTTTCACCACTGCTTCCTCAGGGGGTGTGTCTATATGCCACAATCACATGTTATATATACCTTCCTCCAACTAGACACATGACTTAAACTGACCAATAAATATATCAATATATAAAAAGACAAAGAAAAACGAATCCTACAGTTAAATTACAATAAATAACCGTGGAACCACTAATTCATATATTCAATCATCAAAAATATCATAAATAGCTGTGTGAAATTTCATTTAATACATAATAAAAATCCGGCGTCTACAAAGTCCTATTGCGCATGCGCGCCAAAATACCGCAATGTCTAAATTTCAGTCCGTTGCCCCACTTCCTGCAGAAAAATAGTAATGCGCATGCGCGGAGAAAGAAATCTCCGGAACATTGCCAGACATAGCCATACGTACCAAAATACAATTATACAGCGCTAAAGGAGATACAGAAGCGCAATGGAATAACATATGCTGCGATAAAGGTGAGAGATGGGTATTATCAGTAAAATTACCGAGCTAAAGTGCAAAGTGAAGTGAATAAAGGTGATAAACAGTGAATGACAAAGGATTAAAGGGTGAGAAAGTACACAGGGAAACATAAATAAAAAGTGAAGTGAAGAAAAGTGAGGTTTATTGGCAGCATATGTATTCCGCAGTTGTACTTCAAAAATATATAATCATAACGTACCCATATCAATATAATCCAAACTTCAACTGCATGTTAAACCATATATACAGTGTCATTCATAAAATAAAAATAAATATCTATATAACAACATATATTTATTAATTCAATCCTAACAACAAAATATATATTTATTCAATTATTAAAAAAATGTACATTCTATACAAAATCCATTCCCTCATATCTCATAAATATTATATATTTTCCATAAATCGATGCACAAATGAGAACACATATTACAAGACAAACATTTCAAGTTTTACATATCAACAATGCATTGTCATATATTTGACAAAAAAAAAAAAAAACCTTTCTTTTTATATTGATTTCTTCGGTCTTCAAAAACATTTTCCCAAGGTCACTCAAAACGATCCTTAGCAAGAGGCAGACATACAGCAACCAAGACACATGTATGGATACTAAATAAAAAAAAGGCGCATTACATAAACTAGGAATGATATGTTATTCGCCTCCGTTGCGCAGTGCACCTCGATAGACACATTACATACATTAACAATGATATGCTATGTGTTATGGAGGCGCACAGTGTATCATTTTTAGGTGCATTTCAATGTGTCGTGCCCGGTGTATAATACGCCTAGTGTTGGTACTGTTATGGATGGTAATTACAGCTTCTCCTCACCTGTATAGATATAAAAATTAACCCGAACATCTTCTCCAATTGACTTTAATGGGGTTCGAAGTTTTAGTTCGAGTTCGACTCGAACTTCGAACCGAACTTCTTAAAGTTCAAGGTTCGACTCGAACATTTTACTGTTTACTCATCACTACTTATTGCTCTAATAAGTTTTTTAAAAAAAACAAACAAAAAAACTGTCCCTTGTGTCATTAAAAAGGTGCAAAACTATTGGTGGCCCAACAAGTAAAAAGTTAGATCTGTTAAACCACCACATGCACAAAAGAACTAACTGACATTCAGGACAAAGATGGTGTGGCCATTTAGTAGTTAAAACCTAGCTCCACTGTAGTAGCCTCATACATAGAGAATGGTATCTATTATATTCATCTGCAGAATTTATGGTTATCTGCAGCCCCTCTTTCCTAGCATATTCTTCAGACAATGGCACTTCAGGTTGCCTAGCAACCACTTGACTTCCTACCTGAGTGACAACCCTCTCCACGCTACAAAAGGTATTTCACCCTCAGGCTGCTAATGGAAAAGATTGGATAGGAAATTGTATAATTTCCACATAAAAACTTCTAAAATCAGAAAGGGGAGAGTCCCGAAACAGTTTGTTTTTTCTCCCTCTTTGGTTTGTTTCCAAGGACATGTTGTATCTGATTTCAACATACACTCTGATCTTTCAAACACAGTTAAGGGATGACAGACATTAAGGCTTACGAAGGGAAGAGCATTGGGGTGAGGTTATAAATTTATCAAAAATCTTATCACCAAATAAATTAGATAAACATCATTAAAAAATCATCCAACTGATTTTGTTACCAAGGAAACCTTAAATGTTTTAAGGAACACATCAAATAGCTTATAGACCCAGTGCTTTAATGATGCTTTTGCAGGCTCCGTGCTTCTGAATGCTAGCAGTAATCTTTATTTTCTGAACTTTAGCGACCTATCAATATAAAATATCATAACTGTGAATATAAGCAGCAAAAGTGGCAATAATCACTGATAGGTTCTGCTTGATGTCATGTCATTACAGTTTAGTGCTGGGAACGGATAGGATTTTGCTACCATATAGCGTATTCTTCAGGCGCAGTTCACAGTTTTTCGTATGGATTCCAATGTGCAATCTGTGCAATAGTCGGTGTGGAAACAGACTGTAACTTTATTGACTAGGAATTATGTCAGATTCTATGTTGGTTAGCCTAGACGTGATTACCCTAACGGAAGCTGAAAATTTGCTAAGAAATCCAAATATATGCTTCAGATTCCATCATGTAAAAGGGGTGTTCCCACCATAGAGTTTGATGGCATATTGCTACGTTTTCAGGTCCTCTAAGTTAGAATGGAGAGTCGGTCATGCACAACTCTCCATTCTGTTCTATGGAAGTTGTGAGTACAGCAGAACACACTGCTCCCCTATACTCTGAACTCCCATAGGACAGAATGGAGAGTTGTGTGCAAATGCAACTGGCTCTCTATTCTGAGCAAAAACTTTCGGGGACCCGTTCCTGAGATAGGTGCAGAACCCAGAGTGGGGATCCACACCTATCAGACTTTGATGGCATATTCTAGGACATACCCTAGGGATATGCCATCAAAATGTATGGTGGGAACAACCATTTAAAGTGTACTTGCCAATGGAGCAGGTTCACCAACAAAATAATTTAAAAAATGTGATAATAATAAGAATAATACTGGACTAGGTAGAAACACTGCACCCACTAAATAACCTTTGTGTGATCCATTAACTCTCTCAGCTATTCCGCTGATCTTCAAGAAAATATATTTTACCCACTAGTTCTGGTAGGACATCAAACAGATGATAGTTCACTAATGACTTCTCCTGTCCTGCTCTCAACCAAGACCATGTTAAATAAAAACATCATGAGACCAAATTTGTGGAAGAAAAGTGAGGGTTGGCCACATCTTTAATTAGCAACTAAAATGTAAGGGTACAGTGAAGAAAATAATAAGTTGATCCCTTCCTGATTGTGTAAGTTTGCCCAGTGACAAAGACATGAACAGTCTATAATTTTAAGGGTAGATTAATTTTAACATTGAGCGATAGAATATCAAAAATAAAATCCAGAAAATCACATTGTATAAATTATATAAATGTATTTGCATTTTGCAGTGGGAAATAAGTATTGGATCCCTCTGGCAAACAAGACTTAATACTTGGTGGCAAAACCCTTGTTGGGAAGCACAGCAGTCAGACGTTTTTTGTAGTTGATTATGAGGTTTGCACACGTCAGGAGGAATTTTGGTCCAAATTTGCAAGGCATACTTGAGCGTGTATTTGCGCTGCAATGTGTAAAATCACAGCACTCACCAGGTGCTGTTAAACCTGCGTATTCCCCAGCAAACAGTATGTGCCCATGTCATGATTGCACCTGGCAGACCCCTGTGTTTGACTCTGGTCGCCGGCTGCGGCCTCAGCCATAATACTGTTTTAATAATGTGAACTTGGTTTTCTGCTCAGTATGCTTAATTGATTCCTGGCTAACGCCCGTGGCCAGGAATCCTCCGGCACATCTTTAGTTAACCTGTTTCCTCTTTGATTGACAGTCTTGTTCTCCTATCTGATCTTGTGTTCTTTCTACCTATTGCCTCAGTTCTACTTTCTCTGGTTCCCTATTTAAGGATTCATTTGCCTTTCTTCCTTGCTTGCTATATGGTCTGTTCTCTCTACCTATAGTTCGCCTGTTCTCTGTTTTGCCTCTCCTGTTATTTGACTTGGCTAGGATTCCGTTTATTCTTCTGTCTCCCGATTTGGCATTGCGTCTCTCGATCGTTGCTGATTTTGCTTGCCTGAATCTCCCTTATTGTGCTCCTTTTTGTCTGTCCATGTCTTCTGTTTCACGTAGTTTGGTGCAGTTCTCAGTCTTCTGGTTGGGGCCGACCTGTTAAGGAGTCGGGCAGCCCTAAAAGGCAGGGACAGTGGTGGGACCAGCATCCGGGCCTCACTCTGTTATGTCTGCTTATGTGTCCCTGACCAGTCCCTTACAGCCCAAATAAACAGTGGCATGTCACTACTGAACTGAATAGGAGGTGATGCCATAGCGCTGTTAATAGTACACGCCGGCCAGTAGGTGCACGTCGCAGTACACTGTGTGAGCTCAGCCCAAGGATAAAATCTTGTTTTGTTGATAATATTCCAATCAATCACTTATCATGTCAGTCATTGCAGTGGTGGCCATGTCTTAGGATGGGTTCACATGTGTTATTCCCTACATCAGAGGTAACAGTAGGTTCATGGTGAAAAAAGTTACCCCGGCGCTTACAGCAAAGTAGTGATGGCTGGCCCTTAGACTTCAATAGAACAAACTTAGGCGGTGTGGGTTACTTTTGCTCTATTTGTCTTGGCTTACTACACTTTTGTGTCCTGCACAAAAAGCATATACCGCTGGCAAATAGTGCAAACAAAGTCCAAATAGGATTATGTTTGTTATATTGAAGTCTTTGGCCGGGTCATAGCTGGTTTGCGATAACCATCGACCTACCTTTTTTAAGCTACTTCTAGAGTGGGGAATAGTGCCCTGTGAAACTAGCCTTAAATAGCTGTAGGAGACCACTTTATTCTCTTCTCTCCGATGAGACAAGGTCCTACCATATACCAAGCTTTTACACCTACCAAAATAAGAAACATGAATAAATAATAAAGAAACGCCATGTATACACATCAAAAAAGTATAAATAATTAAGTGTTCCACAATGGTAATAAGGTAAGTGGTTGATCACTGGCTGTGAGGTGGTCTAAATAACCACTTCCATCCATGATCTTTAAGAGCTCCTGGGGACACCATATAACCCCAGAGACCAATGGTGGGTAGGAAGGGCTATACTCAGCCTCCTGCAGGGGCCATCATTCAATGACTTTCTGGCTTAATCTACCCAGGAGCCATTTATAAAATTAGAAAAAAAAAGTTTTGTTTTTTTTCTAATCTCAAAAATAGCACCACTCTTGCACCTATCATGGAGAACGGTGATGAGCTACAATACCAGACAGAGAGAGAAAATATGTTTTACTAATTTCAAAATCTTTTTGAGAAAGAAATGCCATGATACAATCCCCAAATATGGAGAAAAAGAAATGTCATCTAACTTTTTGCACATGCCCTATGCCACAAACAATTAATGTTCCAATGGACTTGCTTAGTAATAATTGCAAAAGGAAACTGAGACCTTAGTAGTATTTGTCTTTAACTCCTAAGGGCTTGTTCACACGGAGTTTTCACTCCATGTTACAAGCGCTTTTTAGATCTGTCTTGGAGATCGATAGGACAGACCCAGAGACGGATCTAAACAATTAGCAGTGAGTTTATCACTGCGGGCTATGAGGAACACGCAGCGGCGTTCACATGAGAGATCTCCACTGCGTGTTTCCATAGCGCAGCTCGGGTCCGTCTTTGAAAGAATTGCATGTCATGTGAACGCCGCTGCATCTTCCTCATAGCCCGCAGTAATAAAGTCACTGCTAATTGTTTAAATCCGTCTCTGGGTCCATCCTGTCGGTCCCAGAGACAGATCTAAAAAGCGCTTGTAACACGGAGTGAAAACTCCGTGTGAACAAGCCCTAATAACCTGTAACATAAACATATGTAGCAGATGTTAACTTGACTTTTAACACGATATGACTCAGCAATAGAGATGGGCAAATCGATTCTAACTAAGTGGAATTCGTTTAGAATTTCAGGAACAATTTGTTTCTGCACGAAGGGGAAGTGTATGGTGATTCGCGGGAACAAAGTGTCTTTTTTTCTAAAATGGCCGTGAGCACATGGCGTGACATGGGGCAGAGAACTCTGGGAGGAAGAAAGGAACACCCTCAATGACATGTGCAGACATGAAGCAACCAGTGGGCTTCTGGGACGTCACAGCCCTATAAATACGAAAAAACGAGCGAGAGGAGTGGCAGCCTCATTGGCTTGTTGCACTCCGTCTACCTCTTTTAAACCAGTGCAGGGTTATTCAGTAGCAAGTTCTTTTCACTCCCTGAGATGTTGTAGTCTGAACAGGCTCCTAGAGAGGTAACATTTTAGGTTAGGGAACTCACCTGTGCTGGGACCCCCTTGACGCAATTGGGAGGTGAGCTCAAAATTTTTTGATCAAAACTGTGAACTAAAATCCCAGGTTTTCATATTTCTTTTAGCAGTAATGCATTTTCAAAAATTCCTATATGCCTTTGATGTTTTACTTAGTTTTTAGTGTGCCACTGATATTTGGAATACCCTATAAATACGGACGCCATGTTAAATTCTCACACTTGTCAGTGTGTCTCCTGTCACAAGCATCTATCTGCTGCAGCACTATACTGCACTCTGTGCTAAACAAATCCGTTTTTTTGAGCTACTGGGGTGAAAGACCTTTACAAGTGTGTGTCATATACACACTTGTTCCTGAACCAGCATTATTATTTTGTTTTAGTTTGTGGGGTATTCTCCCTAAAATCCAGGGTGTGTATTTCTGCCCCATACACGCCTGAATTCCATCTGGTTCACTGTGTAGGGTATTTTATGCCCAAGGGTTAATTTATCTTCTTATTTGTGGGGTAATTAGGAGTCAAATACAAGGTGTGTGTATTTCTGCCCCATGTACACCTGAATTCCATCTGGTTATTTCTATAGGGTATTTTATATCATGGGTTAATTTATCATCTTGTTTGTGGGGTAATTAGGAGTCAAATACAGGGTGTGTATTTCTGCCCCATATACGCCCTGAATTCCATCTGGTTATTTCGTAGGGTATTTTATAAATCAAGAGTTTAAAGAATTCTTTTGTTTGTGGGGTAATTAGAAGTCAAATACATGGTGTGTGTATTTCCGCCCCATATACGCCTGAATTCCATCTGGTTATTTCTGTAGGGTATTTTATACCCAAGGGCTAATTTATCCCTTTGTTTGTCAGGTAATTAGCAGTCAAATACATGGTGTGTGTATTTCTGCCCCACACATGCCTGAAATCCATCAACTTCAGTCTGTGGGGTTTTTTAATCTGTGGCCAAGAGTTAATTTATCCACTTTTGTAGAGAATTCTGTGTCAAAAACCATGTTTGTATATTTCAGCCCTACATACATCTCAAATCCAGCCACTTCAGTCTCTTGGGATATTGCTATCTGTGGCAGTTAATTTTTTCACTTACTGTGGTGATTTTGTTAAATGCTGATACATGTAGAGCCCCCCAAAAGAGTGGAGAGAGTGTCATCAGTAATATTGCATTGACATCACTAATCATTTTGCCCTTCCTCTGATCCTTCAGTGTCCGCTTTCAATTGGTCAATAATCCATCATTGCTAAAGCCAAAAAGAAACAGGAGTTGATCCCAAAAATAATAAGTAAATGGAATATTTGCATGTCTTTTGGCTACCTAATCTTTAGACAATCCTGATGCAAACAAAGGACCATGTCATACTAGTCTTACGGCTTCTCCGAAAACACAATCAGTTGTGTTTGTCCTCTTCATTCCTTCTGACAGATTAAAAGAAGGGGAAAACCAAACATAGTGGCAACGTTATAAAGTGGTGGAAGGTGGAAACAGCATTAGGAAATAATAGGGTGGTCGACTGAGAGAGTGTTCAGTTGGCAGCAACATGAGTACTCCACAGAGTGGCAAATGACAGATTGTGGAGGTGGCAGCAGGATGATTAGGCCACAGATTGGCACAATTACACAGTGTGGAGGTGGCGGCAGCAACAGCAGCAGCATCAGGCCAGAGAGTGGCATAATTTTGAGGTGGCGGCAGCTAGGTGACATAATGAGGAGGTGGCGGCAACAGCAGCATCAAGCCAGAGAGTGACATGGTGACATAGCCTGGAGGCGACAGCAACAGCAATATGAGGAGACCTGAATGGTGAGGTGGCAGCAGCATCAGAAGGCTACATACTGGCCCAGTGAAGAGTGGGGAGGTGGGTGACAATACCAGTCTCTGGTTAAGATGGTGGGTGGTAGAAGGAGCAGCTTTCAGCAGATTTGTGGCATCAGGCGGGTGTAGCAGCATCAGAATAGTAACTGAAGCAAGTAGCTGGAAGAATCCAGGGTTCAGGTACCTGAATCACTAGGGAGGTGAAAGGTGCTTATCAACAACCCAAACAGGGTTTCTCAGATGGAGTGGTACTGCCCCTTTCAAACCCCCAAACCCCCACCCAGCCATGGCATGATACGTGAGTGCTGAAACCCTCCCGGG
>JAODAL010049418.1:0-28194 GCA_025379985.1 Phyllomedusa bahiana | reverse complement strand
AAACCCCCTTTTAAAAGATTGGGGACACTACAATTATCGGCCGCCATCTTGACAGTCTTAGGGGGTTTTTCCCTCTCGAGAAGGGCCTTTTTTTGGGGTAAAAGGGAAATTGGCACAGCGACACAGGTCTTCAGTTTAAAACGGGCCCCAAACCCAGCTTTTTTGGGGCACAGTAAAAAAGAACAAAAACATCAAAAACAAAAATAAAACCCCGGGCCGCTAGCCACAACTAAACTTTAAAATTTTGCCTCTCTAACCTGTGGTCTGGATCTCCCATCCAGCACCCCCGGCAACAACTTCTCCCAGTCTCCACTGGTTTCGTTTTCCAACCCGGGGGGGTTTCAGACCACCTTTCACCAATCCATTGCTGGTCCAAACTGAAAGCTGACCACACCCCCCTAATTACCTGTAGTAGGGGGGCCCTTTTATAGGTCTCCAGAGACCTCCCCCAATATCGGGGGCTGGAACCATGGGACCGGGAAAAGGGGGGGAACTTTGGGAAAACAGCCACCCCCCCAAACGGCCGCTGTTCCGGAAAAGCAAACCCCAATAAAGGCGGGCCACCAGCCATACGGGGGGGGTTTTTAGGTGTCAGCAACCTAATGTTGTTTGCCCAAAATTAACACTTGACTTCCCCCACCGAGACCCCCTCCCTTTTCCGGGGCACTTTCTTGCAGGTCCCCTGCCTACGCCACCTAGGGCCCCCAAAAGGGGCCCCAACTATGGTCGCTTTCCCAAATTTACCCCCCCCCCCCTTCGAAAAAGTCCGTGGGTCTTGATACCCTGCAAAACCCTTCCCTCCGGGGCAAAGCCCCTACACGGGGGCCAATGTTTTTTCTACATTTTCGGGGGCGGGGGAAAACCCATCGCTCACAACAGATCACCCCAAATGCCCCCTCACCCACAAGGGGGAAAAAATAAAAGTCATGGGAATTTTCCAAAAAGTGGCACCATGCTTTCCAAAGCTTTTACTCGGGAACTTTGGGAAGTCACCATCCTAAGCCCGTACAGTGCCCCTTCACGGGGATAATACTGAAAAAACCCCAACACCAGCATATTTCCCGGGAAAGCCTTTTTCCAAACCCCCGACTACCTTGCCCCTTTTTGTCCACTGGAGGGTTTTAACTAAGGGGGGTTTCCAAAAAGCAACAAAACCCCGGTTTGGGGACCCAGAAAAACCCCTTTTTATTTTCCACCAGAATCTTTTAATGACGAACACCTGTCAGGGTCATTTCCACCATGGCCGCTTGGGGCGCCCCTGAGCCCCAAACTGCTCCCCTCTTTGTCTGCGGGGTTATAATGAAACCAAAATCTCCTTCAACAAAAAGTCCTTGGTCCTCACTGCCCAAATCTCATCCCCTTTTGGGTCAGCCAAAAAAATTCTCTAATTTTTGGGAAAACCCTAAGTCCCCCTCTAGGTTATAGCTAAAAAGGGGGCCTATTCTTAGTGACCACCTCAGTGATGAAAAATTTCCCTTTAAAATGGGGAAATCCACGTGGCAAAATGTACCCTGTGCCCCTTTTAAAACCGGGTAGGGAAAATAATAACATCTTTTATTGAAGACAATCGCAACATAAAGGGAAGCCTGTGATGATCTCAGCCTCTTTTACTTTTTTGATTTTTTAAAAGGCCCGGGGACTCGCTGGCCCCTCCTTTTAAAATTGGGACTCACAGCATAAAAAAAGCCCAACCTTCATGGCCGGGTTTTCCCCCCTTTTCCTGCACTCCCCTTAAATGAGAAAAGGGGGTTCAGGGCCGGGACATTTGAGTTTCCCCCAACCCACAACAGGAAATTTGACCCATGGTGCCCACCTCATTTGGCTTACCTTTAAATCCCCGGGCCCCCAAAATCGCAGTTCTGAAATAAAATTCATCACGATCAATATGCATGCTGTTAATTTCAGAGCCCCCTTTGGAAAACCTCTATTGAAAATTTTTCCCACTATTTTTAAAAATTACCTCACCAGGGAAAAAAAAGGGACACATTCCCGGGCCCACACTTTTTACTAGCGCTTTCTAACAGCAACACTCCGCTTAAACCATGTGGAGATTTTTCCCTCAACCCCCTGTCCCAAACTTTTAAGGGAGAATTCTCAACCTCAATAGGGAAAACCCCTATTTTGCTCACAGTCAAATTCACATTGTGCACTGGGGGTCAAGGGCCCAAAACTTTTTAATAAAGGGGACATCAGTCATAACCGCCGGGAAATTATTTTTAAAAGTTTTTTCCCATAAAAACCCCAAACGGGCCCGGGTTTTTAAATTTAAAGAAAACCCCGTCACTTTCTTAACCCCGGTTACGTTTAGGGAGTCTGGCATCCACTGAAAGGTCCCCCACATATCCCCGGGGAATAACACCTCTGTGATACGGCTAATATTTTCTTCCATAACCTCGGGGGAAAGGGTTTATCAGTTGCCTCAAACCCAGACACCTCTTTATCCTCTGGGGATGCAAATACAAAAAAACCGCCCCCCCACGGTTTCCCTGACAAACCCCTTTTTTTTTTTTGGGTCAGAAACTCATTTTTCCCAAATCCTCCCAGTCACTGTATTTCCTTTGGGGGGCCCAACGCCGAAAAAGCTACGGGAAATACAGCCACTCTTGGGAAAGCCATTTGAAACTCAGCTACTAAAAGGCCCCCAATTTATGACTGTTTCTTTTTCCCCTGGGGGGGTGACAATCTCGATTTCCATCCCCAAAGGGCCTCCCATCTTGGAATCCCCTTTCTCAGGGCTGAAACCCCAAAATTCTGCCTTGGCAAACGTTTTCTTTGCAAAAGTTTTTTTTTTTCATTACCTGAAGTACGGGACCCCAATTGCAGTGCCCAATTCCCACACTGAAAAAGGACTCTTCACAGATTTTTTGTTGTAAAGGTAAAATAACCACCCCATTCACACCCTAGTCTCCTCATACCCCGGGTTTCCCCCTTTTTCCCTTCCAGACAACACACGGGCCCGTGTTCACACCAGCAAATCAATCACCTTTTCCCCCACCAGTAGGGGGCACCTTTATTGCTACGGTGACCACATCAGCTCCCAGGGAAATGTTTTTAAAAGGGAACCCGTCTGGATTTTCTATCAACCCCCGACATACCGATCTGCACCCAAAAGGGGTATTCCAGCCTAACCACTAGGGGAGGGCCTCCAACTTGCACTTATCAACCGTTCCACAAATGCGCTGGGGGGATGGGGGAAACCCCTTTACGGACGTAAACCGACCCCTTCACCCCCAGTGCCCGGCACACAAAATCACAAGCCCTTTCCAGGGGAGTTTCAAAAGGGGACCTCTTTTTCTACCGGGAACCACAGGATCCACCTGGAAAACTGTAGTGGGGAACACATTTCTCCCGATGGTTTATCCACCAAAAAACCTCAAACCTCTGCAATACTCCTAAATCTGTTGTTTGCCACCCCCCTCTCCCAGGTGCAAATTTGAGCTAATCGTCTTTTTAGGGGTTTAATGGTATTTCTGCAGGAAACTAAAAAACAATCTGCCCGTTACTCCACACATAGCCCCCTTTACAGCCCTACCTCCAGGGGGAGACCCCGAGTGCTCTCTCCTACAGCACCCCTCGCCCCCTTGGTTATACCCGGGAAGCCCGTAATGGAGCTGACTCTGTGGGCCCCCGCACCCTCCCCCCCCTCCCGGCTTTTTGTGGGCCTGCTCATGGACACAGGCAAAGGGTTTCTAAATTACTGCCCTTTCAATGACCCCCATGGGGGTATATTTTATAAATTAAGTTCATCCGACTCTGCCCAAATCCCTTAATACCCTACTGCTCTCCGGAAAATCCTCTGGGTTGTCAGCATATTCGGGCCTCCGTTTTTTTGTCCAGCCAAGTCCTCATAAAGATAAAGTACATGGGCCTACGGGCCCCCCCCTGGTAACCCTATGCATCCTGGACTTTAAGACAGTTCAAAAAACCCCTTTCATAAATAACAGGTCAGTCTTACCAGGTATGATGTCTGAGGGTTTAGTCTGGAAATTCCCTGCCCCTGTCCTTTTTCAGCCCCCGGGGGGGACTGCATCCACCAGGCTTGAAACTGCATCCTCTCTGGCCTCCTTTTAGGGGGAAAATAAGGGGCACAACTCTCTGCCCCTGTGGCCCCCTCCACACGGCTCCCCCTGCTGGGGCGGGGGGTAGCAGGGGTCCTGTTGACGAAAAGTGGTTTCCCGTTGGGAATGGTAGCACACCCGGTCCCCCTGCAAATTGGCCTCTCCCGAAATGGGGGCACACTTTTCCCGGAATAAAAGGCCCCCAGGCCACAGGAAAATCCGCTCATGCAACGTAAGGTTGGGTTTCCCTCGGCAACAGACTTCCCCCCTTTTTTGGTCTGCATTCCTCTGCACGAAAAAGTTCTGGTTAATCCCTACATGCAAGAATCTAAGCCTTTAGTTTGGGGGGAATTTTCTTTGGCCTGCTGGGAAAATGTGAGTTACACCTTCTGGGGCTTTGCCCGGGCCCGATAGGGGCCCCGGACCCCACCCCATGCTCCTCCCGTCTTCCCCCGCGGCCATCTTCCAATGCGCTCCGCCCCCGCACTTTGGGGGCCCCCAAAATCCCCCTTGAGGTTTCATCTGGGGCCAACCCGCCTCTTTTCCTTTCTCTTCAGCTGTTTTCCTTTGGGGCCTTAAATGGGTTTTTCGCTGGGCAGCCCCAAGCCTGCCCGGAGTTTTTTATTATCCTCCCTGCTGGGCAGTCATCTGCACCAACTGGGGAGCAGGGTCCCCCATCGGGAAAAAAATTTATTTAAAAAGCAACCCCTCTCTTCAGGGCTCCAGCCCCTTTTAAAATTTTGATGAAAGCAGTCATATGCAAACGGCATTTTTTTTGCAAACCCCTTTGTGCAAAACGTCAATTAGTGCCAATATTTTTCCCCTCGCATGCCCCCTTTATATGTACACTCACATTCAATTTTTGGCCCCCATCTTTTGGGGCAGTCTAAGGGGGTATTAGCTCCGGGAAAAGCCGTCTTTGGTAAAACGGGGGGGCCACCGGCACAGTTCTTTCCCTTTTTAAAAAATGGCCCCAAACCCGCTTTTTTGAGGCAAAGTAACAGAAAAACAAAAAATCAAAAACAAAAAAAAAATCCTCGGGCCAAAACTAGCCCCCAACTAAACATTAAATTGCCCTCTCTAACATTTTGGTTTTGGATCTATCCACACCACCAAACAACAACTTCTCCAATCCCCCACTGGTTTTTGGGTTTTCCCCAAGCCTGGGGTTTAAAAGCCTCCTCTCACCAGCTCCACTGCTGCTCCAAACTGCAGCTGACCACACACCCCTGATTACTGTAGTAGGATTCCTCTTAGGCCTCGTTCACATGGCTTATTTTGCCTCGGATTGATGCCGTACTGCGCGCCGGATTTGCGCTGCAGTACGGTGCCAATCCGTTGGAGTCATTACGGTAATCCACTGCTCTCTTTAAAAACAGGGGGATTCCGTCGCTCCTCCCGCTCGGCGAATCCCCCGGGGGGCGGGGAGAAAGTCATTTGCACATTATCCAGGCGCAAATACGCGCCGTGGATTAATGCAAGTCTATGGGGCCAGGGAGCGGCACTCCGGCCCCGCCCCCGTCCCGCCCATATTCACGGAGGATTTGTGAGCCGGATTGCGCTCACAAATCCGTCGGGAATAAGCCGTGTGAACACCGCCTTATAGGTCACCAGAGACCTATCCAATATTTGGGCTGGAACCCTGGGACCTGGAATGTGGGAATGTGGGAACAGCCACCCACCCATCTGCAGCTGTTCCGGGAAAGCCAACCCATAATGACTGGACATCAGCCGTACTACGTAGAGTGTCAGCAACCTAATGTTGCTGACCGATAACACTTGGCTTCCCCCACTGAGACCACTCCCTCGGTGGCGCATTTCTTGCAGGTCTCCTGCCATACGCCACCTAGTGGCAGCACCAAGCGGCCAACTATGGTCGCTCTGCCAAAAGATGCAGAACCTAAACTAATCATTAATATGAGAGGATGTTTTCTGTTTCTTTGTTAGTTTTTAATGCTCCTATAAAGTTTCAAGTACTGATGATACCTGCCTAAAATATTAGAATCCATCAGCATGTTCGACCAATGTCCTTATTAATCAGTATGATGAATTTTGGAATTAACCAGCTGTGGAAGCACTGGAAACAGTGACATAGAGAGGAATTAACTAACAATGGCCTTTCATTTTCCATTCCCAATCCAAATGATGCTTTAAAATGTGCCAAATTTAATAAAAGGTAGACACCTCCTGAGAAACCATGCCTAACTAAATATTTGTCAAAAGTTTTACAATATCATGCAAAAAACAATGCTCTAAATTGTTACAGACAATGTTAAAGCAGTTAGTTTAGGTTCACATGTTGCATTATATAACTGCATTAAGATACATTCATTTAAAAACACATAAAATGCATGCAGTTTCCCAAAATATTCCTGTTTATGCATTTTATTTAAAACACTTGCATCGTAATACGCTTTGTAAACTATCAAAAATGCGAAAAAAAAACAAAAAAAACAAAACAGCATGTGAATCTAGTCTTAGGGTATGTTCACACGGCATTTGTTAAATATGTATTTGGGTACATTTTACGTACTGAAAAAAAGACCCCGATATGTATTTAACAATATTCAAGTGTGTTTACATTGATTTCAATGTAAAATACATATCGTTGTACGTCTTTTGCATTGCGTTAAACGGATGCGTTCAAAGAATTGACATGTGACCTCTTGATCTGTTTAACGCATTGAAAAGCCCATAGAAACTATAGGGATACGCTTCTGCAGTGAAGAAAATGTATCCAAATACGTACCACACTTCGTATCCAAGGTGCTTTCCGCACATACCCTTAAGATTCAAGCCCTTCATTAATGTATGTAAAGGTATGTTCACATGGTGTCTTGGATACGTTTTTTCAATACGTAAAAAGAATTGTGTTAAACGCATCCAAAAACATACCACAAAATGTGGTATGTTTTTGGATACGTTTCCTGGACTGCAAAAACGTATCCCTATTGTTTCTATGAGCTTTTCAATGTGTAAAACGGATCAAGAATTGACATGTCAATTCTTTGAATGCCTCTGTTTTATGCAATGAAAAAACGTATGTAAACAACGATACGTATTTTACATTGAAATCAATGTAAAAATGCTTGAACATGGTTAAATACATTTTGGGGTCTGTTTCGGCACATAAAACTCTCAAAAACTTATTTAACAAACACCGTGTGAACATAGCCTTAGGCTAGATCCACACAGCAAAGTGAAAAAGTCGTCCAAAATCCGGCGGCATTTTAACTTTGCTGGACCGCGTTGTGCCACCATTTTTTTACGTGGTTTTTGCACAAAAATGGCGGTCTGATTACAGATTCCTGTCCGCCTAGTAAATTGGGGCTGCGGTAATCTGACGTAGGTCCCCGGAATATAGAACGTGTTCTATATTCCGCCAGTCAGTTTTCAGATTAGGAAAACCTCAGTAAAAAATTCTGTGCTGTGTAGAATACAGCATGGATTTTCTTTTGAGGGCTTCACACAACACAGGTTATGGTTGTTTTTTTTTGGGGGATACTGAATCTGCTGAAAAACAACCAAAGTCCTGTGCTGTGTAGACCTAGCCTTAGAGAAGAAATATGTTGCGAATATATGTTGTGATTTTCTAAAAATATGAGAGCGATCTATTAACCCCACATAGACTTTTATAAACCAACATTGTCAAAAAATGTAACTGTTATGTAACCATATCTATTTTCTATGTCATTGCCCAATATTGCTAATTTTAACGCTAATATAGAGTGTGCCAAAATTTACCAGTGTTTACAACAGAGATCTGGTGTAAAGCCATTAATTAAATGCAGTGTTTTTTTTTTTTTTTAAACAAACCAGGTAATAGGTATTAGCATTTTATTTCCTGGTGGCTGTGATGACATACCAGGCTGAGAAACCATCAAATTTCCTCAGTCTTGACAGGGCTATTTCTTTTTCTTTCTGACAAAGCTAGAAATAAATGGAAAAGCACAAAGACTATCCGTGTGTTAAATACGCATTATACCTGTAGTTTTAATATTTCCAGGTCAGAAAAAAATAGATTCATATGCTTTTTCAGCATGTTTGATTGAAAGAATTTGTAATTGAATTTCCAAACACGCTACTTTCATCTTGGATGAGGCAATATACACTTTGATAATAACATGGCTATGTCATTAGAAGGTAACCCATTTCCTAGTTTTTGCATAAAATAAGATACTAACACTGCAATAAAATGCTTTCTAACATAATGCACCTTATTTTCATTGTATTCAGTGGATTTGATATGAATAAGTTATTTCCTAAGTGCATCAGCATTATGCATTTGGTGCTTAGGGGCAGCTTTGGGCTAGGTGCCTGACAAACGCTATATGACTGAGAAATCAGAGAAATCAGCAAGCAGTGATTTATATTTTCAAAGTTTTTTGTTTTTCTTTTTTTTTCCATTTTCTCTTTGTAGACAAAAAATTACACACAAGTACTGAGCTTACTTATACAATATTATTTTGTATTAAAGTTATCTAGTTATCTATCAGATAATATGCACTTGACTTGTTCACATTCATGAGCTTGCTCTAAGGATTTGGTTCCCTTTGAAAAATGTGAATGACAGCCATATATGGCAACTTTATCCAAGCTCTCCATTATTGTAATGCAGGGGCGTTGCTAAGGTCCTAAAACAACGGGGGCACAGGCCCTCTGTGTTACATTTTGCTCAGTATGGCGGGGTTCACATAGTATTTTTCACGCCACATCGTGAACTGCGGCATGGATTTTTACAGATAAAAAAGTAGGTTTCTGTCACTAATTTTCCACAAATTTCACAAACATCCAGTCCATCATCTCAGCAGTCATGTACAAGAAAACCACCACTGAAAAAATTGTCTTTTTAAAGCAAATCATTTATGTACAATATTTTAATACCTCTAAATATTATGATCACCATATAATACATGGAACAGATATACCACACATATTACCGTCATACTGTTACTATAAAAATATAATAAATACCAAGAACATCAATACCAATTCTACCACTGCATAAGGACCAAATAATACTGCCAGACCATGAGCACATGCAAGCACCACATAGTGACTACCAGTTGTACACAGGCTCTACAGACATAAAAGTGATTATAGTGTAGTTACAGGCAGTGACTCACCGGTGACGTCTTTTCTGAATGGAGTGGTCGTCTTCTCCTTGTTTTTTCCTTTCGGCCTGGACCTCTATGATGACTTCTCCCGGAGACGTCTGTGCAGAATTTACCAGACACACATCTTAGAACCTTCACTTTTCCAGCAGCTCTTTGCCCGTTTCCTATTTCTATACAGTCATAATTTTTGTAGTGTTTATATTACATTAAAATTTTATAGGCCCCCCCGTAAGGGGTAGGTTATAAGCCCCTCCTTATTGGGTACTGTTTATAATGTCCCTCCTTAAGTAGTGTTATAATGTCCCCCCGTAGATGGGTAACTTATATATTCCCCTCAGTTGATTTCTGTAAATAATGCCTCTCAGTTAGGAAATTTGTTATATTGCTTCTCAGTTAGGTATCTGTATATAATGCCTCGGAGAAAAATTTATATCCCTCGTAATATATATAATGCCCCTTAGGTAAAAGTAATATTGCCCCCATGTGGGATAGGGGGCGCCGCATTGTATTTACTCATTAAAATTAATGGTGACTTTTATTGTAAAGCATTTTTTCATTTGGTTTTTTGGCCACAAGAGTCACGCTGGGAAATGTTGTAGCAAATGATAGACATGTGACTAAAACATGGGTAGGGGCCCATTTTAGTGGGAAAGGAAAAAAACAAAAAGAAAAGGAGGAGGAACAATGCGGCTGAAGTTTGACTGCCCCCTTCGGGGCTCAAAAGGGGGAAAAACCCCCCCCAGAGAGAGGAATAAAACAGGGGAATTAAAGCTGTTGTCAAAGAAAGCCCCAAAAAGGAAAAAGGACCTGCAGAGATGAGAGGAGCGCTACTCTTGGACATCTTAACAGCGGGGCCCTCCCCTCAGAGCAGAAAACTGCCGGCCATCAAAAAAGGTATACCCGGGTAAAAGAAAGCATGCACGCAAAAAAACTAGGACTGTGCCAGGCCTTTTAGTCTGTTAGGACAGTTTTGGGTTTTCGGGCCATGGGTTTATCCAACTACCCCTCCTGATTGGGGAAATTTGGATGGGGCTTGTTTAGCACGTTTTTTATGCAACGGTTCGCATGTGGGGGGTTGTTTTATGTGTATTTTTGGGGAAGGGGTGAGCTTTTTTACTTTTGTAAGCGTCTGGTGCCACACCGCGCTGCTTTTGAACTGCACACAACGATGTTCCTGCCCTTTTTTGGTTTTAAAAAGGTAGCGGGTGTTTGGGCCTTTTCTGAATCCCATGGTGGGTAAACTGATCGGCATCCAAGGACACACTCTGGGCAGCGCGCTGTGTGGCATGGGGCCTTGGGTTCTATTTGTACATGTGTTTTTGGGATTTTTTTTAACAATGCTTTTTTCTAAAAAAGTTAAAAAGGAAACTATGGGTTGTTGAATGGTGTTGGAGTGTTTTCTTCGTGCTGTATTCAGGGAATCCTACCCTCGGTGCTCGGCTTACAACTTGGCGTATGGGGCGGATAAGCGACCGTTTTGGACGGGGATGCGGGGAGTTTTCCCCGGGGCGTACTGGCGCCGGGCCCCAGAGCCAGTTCAGGGTTTTCCCCCAAATGCCCGCCCAAGTGAGTTATTTTCCCTGTAGGGTCCTTTTACAATCCCTCCAATTTTTTGATGGAAAAAAAAATACACTGCGGGACGGGACAAAAAAAGGGGCGAGTGATTTAAAAATGTAACCTAGCTCCGAATGGGGGGCAGAGATAGCCTTGGGGGCCTTAGGGGGGAGTTAGAGGACATGAGGGTACGGCCCCCGGCCCGAGAGGGAACACTGGAAAAAAATTTCCCCCGCTGGACGGGACCCCAAGGGGGGGTCCAAGGTGGTGACCTGCAAAGCCATTTCTTCAAGGGCGCAAAAGGGTGAGCCCTCATGCAGTTCTAATGCCCTCAGGAAATGTTGAATGAAATAAGGCGGGAGACCAGGGGCCAGGGGGGCTTTTCAGGAAGTGGGATAAGTTAAAAGAGATCAGTTCATTGTGGGACTTACAATAAATCCTTAGGGGCAAATTGCAAGGATACCGAATGAGGGGTGACCTGACTTTTTTATAGTGTTTACTTAGCGCTGTGGGAGGGAAAAGAACCCATACCCATAAGGGTAAACGCCGTCAGTATGCCCAACAAACAGAGGAGCGGGAGATAGGGTTTTTAACAGATGTGGTCCAGGCTTTGCGGACAGATTTGAGAGAACTTGGTCGGAAGTGTCCCAGATAAGGCAGAAGGGCTACAAACTCCAGAATGACCTCATTTCCCACAGCACCCATTTCGGGGACAACTCCACGGGTCCATCCGGGGCCCCATCAGGCGCCGGGAGATCTAGGGGGGCCTCTCTGTGGGCTTGCCAACAGTTTTCCCCTTGCCAGAGAGGTCTTGACATGTAGTGGCGAGCAGGGTTAAACTACCGACCCCCGCAGTGCCGGGCGCCTGTGGCGGTGCGACGAAGTAAAGCCCATACATGAGGAGCATAAACCCTCTATGCCCCCAGCCGTTATGGAACCCGGTTAGAAGGCCAGAAGTACTTGCCTATTGATACAGGATCAGAGTCACCTGATGCCCATGGAGTTTTTTAGCGAACTTGGGACATGATGGAGCCGGAAGACGGCGCGTCATTAGGTGACAGCAGCAAAATGGTGAAAGGGAGTGAAAGGGGGATGTCTGGATGCAAGTCCATGTTGGGGCAAGACATCGGCAAAAGGGGTGGTGTAGGGGGATCCCCCCATCTCCCCGGGGGATGGAGTAAAAACTGGGTATGAATGTGCCAGAGACTTGGATCACCATCTCTAGTAAAGGGGCCCAAGATTTTGGCGGGGGCCCCACCCCCGGCCCTCTAAAAGGTCCTACAACAATGGGAAGTGAAGTCTGGAAAGACCCCCACATCCAGTCGGCCTTTGGGCGGGTGAAGGTCCCGTCGAAAGCCCTGATAAAGATCCCCCCACGACAAAAGGTTTTGATGTTGCGGGGGGGCCGGACGGAAGTTGAATGGCGGGAAGTCTTGATTGAACCAGTTAAAGGGAAGGCACGAACCATCCACGGGTAGTGGGGCCCTTGCCACCGTGAAAATGGGTGTGTCCCTGTGAGATGCCTCAATGTCATGGGACGCGATTTAACCATTCCCAAAATATTCTGTTAGCTGAATTGCGTTCCGGAGAAGTATTTCCGGGGGAGGACTTTACGCTTTTGCCGACAAAGGTCGGCCCTGGACCATGCAGTAGGGGCCCGGGAAGGGAACCTCCAAAAGCGGGATGGAATGCCGATGATCATGGCCCAAAGGGGGTTTGACCAAAGGGCTCTATCTCCGGGGGCAACAACAGTGCGGAAAGAACCCTTTGGGAATTTCAGGGGGTTCTAAAGGGGACTGATAAATTTTGGGGTGTGCTTCTTCCATTGAGCACGAAATCCCACGGGCAATGCTATGCCCATCAGAGAAAGGTACCGGCAAATCCCCCCCAAAAATGTCCCGGGAAAGTGAAAGATATGGGGGCCCAGCATGCGGGAGAAACGGGTGACCCAAGAGAGTCAAAGTCCCTGGGGGCGCCGGTGGTCGGGTGCGAAAAAAAAAAAGGAAGTCTCAGGTTCTGTGTAGTTACCGAAAACTGAATGCCCAGTTGTTCGGGATGCCTATCCACTCCCACGGTTAAAGAATCGCTGCCCGCTCTGGGTCATGCAAAGTTTTTTTCGCTCTCGACTTGGCCAGCGGATCGGCAGGTACCGTGGCTAAGAAGGACGGGGCAAAGCCCGCCTTTATTTACCTATGGGGCCATGAGTTCAATCGGATCCCTTTTTGGGCCTGTCTAATGCACCGGGGACTTTTCCAGAGGCTGATGGAGCACTGCGGGGGGGTCTTAACTTTGAGTCGGTGCTGATCTCCCTGACGATGTAGTGGTGTTTGGGATTCCTTTGAAGACCATTTTAAACTGCGGAGGCCCTGGAAGACTCGGAAAAGGGGGCTCAAGATCAAGCCTAAGAAGTTAAACTCTTCAAACAGGGGTAGAGTATTTGGGGGCATTGGTCACCTGGAGGGGGTACACCCGGCCCCAGTAAGGGGGAGGCAGTTCAAAAGGGGCCTGGCCGTGTACACTACGAGAGGTACAAGCTTTCCCTGGACGGGCCGGATATTACCAAAGGTTTAACCCCGTTTCGCTCATCTGACGGCCCCTTAATTGAGCGGGTGGGGGGTGGTGGGGGCCCCCAAAAAGAATCGCCATTGATGGGACCAGGGCAGCAAAATTTTTGACCCCTGAAAAGGGGCGCTGCCCGGTCCCATTCTGGCCTATCACGTTCGATACCCCCTTTTGTTGTATACTGAGGGATTAAGGGGTTGGGGGCGTGCTGTCCCAGGTCCGGGAAGGGGGAGAGAGATAATTGCCTATGCCCCGGTTTTGAGAGAGTCAGAGCGCAATCCCGACAATTTAGTCCCTTTAAGTTGGAATATTGGGCCCCGGTTTGGGGCCCTGACAGAAAGGTTTGCAGAGTCCCGACAGGTCAGAGGTGACCGTCATGGGACAACAAACCTTGCACATTTTGGAGAATCTAAGCTTGAGCCCTTTTACAGAGATGGTGGCCCGACCCCAAATACCAATTCCCCCATTTAAGTTCGTTCAGGGAGGGAAAATTTAATGCCGTGCCCTCTCTCGGGTTCCAGTTAGACTCCATCTCAAGTGTTGAGAAAGGTTTGAAGACACTGAAATGCCCCGACCTGGGCGGGTACCCTTGTTTTTCCCGGACTGGCACACTCAAGTGGGGTGGCGTCTGGGATGCCCATGGGGTTTTGGGAAAAAGACTGGCTGATTGGAGAGGGTCCAAAATGGTTTCACAGATATACGGAAGGTAAGGGGTGGGGCCAGTCTGGGGCTGGCCCCCGGCCCAAAAAGCGGCCAGTGACTCGGAGGGGCAAAAGCTGTTTTAGGGAGTGGGATAAGTGAGTGTTTTTTCCCGGGTCTCCTTTCGGACTATCTCTTACAATCAGAGTTGCAGCACCGCAACGATTTTTTTCCCCTTTTCATTGGGGCCCGAGGGTGCTTTGGAAGCTATGAGGAGGCGCACATTTTGGAGTGACAAAACCCAAAGTGGCTTCAACACGTTATGCCCCGACTTGTTAAAAAAAGGTGTTGAAAATTGCCTCAAGTGTGTACCCTTTGGGTTAATTTAAAACACTGAACAGCGGGCTTCCCTTCAGACCCTCGGACTCTGGCCCCTAGAGTTTGAAGATTGACTAGTCAGATTGGGTACTCTGCCTCTGGGGGTTCGTACTGTTTGGTCATGACAGACCATTTCATAATATGCGGTGGGTGTCCCCCCCTAGGGGGTCAGATGCGATCTGTGGAAGGGTCTGCAAGCACTTTAAACAGGGTTTGGGTGTCCACAGAGGATCATTCCCACCCGGGGGCATGTTTCCAAAAGGGGGTAATGAGCGAACTGTACACTTGTATGGGATTGAGCGTTCCCCTTACTCCGTTTAAAACCGCAAGGGGGAAAGGGCTTGTGAGTGGTTAACCCCACCCTTATCCGATGCTGGGGCCTTTGAGGACGCCCGAAGGCTAGGGGCCCGAGTACTTTCCTGGGTGATGTGGGGCCATAACAATAGGGGGCCAGTACCACAGGTTACTCCCCACACATGCTGATTTCGGGGAACGGGTCAGAGATTGAGGATTTACAGCCCATCCGACAGCAACCAACCGACCCGTACCAGGGGTTGGGCCCCGGAACACCCCCGCGACTTTGGATGGTGCACAAGGGGTTTTGGAAGCGCTGAAACAAGTGGGTGCATCCTAAACCCCCACCCCTGCAAGGGGAAAAGTTTTGCCCCCGGTGTCGCGTCTGGTCAGGAGTAAGAGGCCATCTTGGGGGTTGGTGGGAGGTGGGGGGCGTTTCCCCTATGTGGTCAAAAGGGAAAGGGGGACCCGCCATCCCCTCACAGGAGAGCCGATAGGGAAGTGGGGGGGCCCATCACGAAATCTGCCAGAAAAAGTTGAGGGGCCCGTGGTTTTTAAAGGCTGAAACTACGCCGAAGTACCTACCCCTGCCAGCACCTCCCCTTTTTTGGGAATGGTGGGGTGTTCAGTTGGGGGTCAACGGGGTTCCAGCTGTGTCAAGCTTTCCCCCTGAAGAATGGGGGAGTCAACAGGGTTTCCCCCCCGGAATGCGCCGAAGCCCCTGAGCCTATAGCCTCCGTAGAAACCCATCCAATGCGGGTACCCCCAAGCGTTATACGCAAGAAGTTTGTGTGGGGAGGGGTTGTCGAGACGCCAACTTCCCAGTGGGGGTGGTATGTGGGATAGTGGAACGCCGCATTTTTTTACTCAGTAAAATATATGTTGATTATTTTTTGAAACATTCTGTTGCATTTTTTGGGGTTTTTGGGCCCCAAAAATGTCACTGTCTCCCCGGGAAATGTTGTATGCAAATGATAGACATGGACTAAGGGCATGAGGTAGCGGCCATTTTTAGTTGGGAAGGAAGAAAACACAAAAGAAGGCAGGAGGGAAAAAAGCTGGTGAAAATTGAGTCCCTTGGGCTCAAAAGTGTGAGGGGCCCCCCCAGGAAGGGAAAGTAACAGTGCGCATTGAACTGTTTCAAAGAAAAGACCCCAAAGGAAAGGGACACTGGAGACTGAGAGGGCGACACATCTTGGACATCTTTTAACAGCAGGGACCATCACCTAGGCAGCAACTGCCGGCCCCTCGAAAAATATACCCGGGGCAAAGAAAGCATGCCCCAAAAAAACTAGGACTGTGTGCAGGCTGTTATCTAGTTAGGACAATTTGGTTTTGGCATAGGGGTTTATCCAACTACGCCTCCTGATTTGGACATTGGATGGGGCTTGTTATAGCACTGTTATTTATGCAACCGGGTTCGCGTGGGGGGGTTGTTTATGTGAATATGTTGGGGAAGGGGTTTAAATGGTTTCTTGTAAGGTCTGGCCACACCGCCGGGCTTTTTTAACTGCACCACACACGATTGTTCCTGTCCTTGTATGGTATTAAAAAGGGAGGGGTTTGTGTTCGGCTTTCTAATCCCCTGATAGGTAAACTGATCGGCATCCCGAGGGGCACACTCTCGGCAGCGCGCGTGTGGCATGGGGCCTTGGTTTCACTTTTTTAAATGTGTGTTTGGGGGTTTGTTACAATGCTTTTCTGAAAAGTTCAGTAAAAATGGGGTTTTTAAAGGGTTTGGAGCGTTTTTTTTTTGTCCTAACTTGTGTATTCAGGGGGAAACCACCTCGGTGCTCGGGGTTCACCCCTGAAGTTTATTGCCCTTAGGGAGAAATATATATTGCCCCCCGGTCGAAGTATAATTGCCCTTAGGGGAGAAATAATATTGCCCCCCGGGGAGAAGTTTTATATTGCCCCTTAGGAGATGTAAATATCCAAGTTTTACTGATCGCTCTTTGGGTCGATAACACTGCTGCCCCCGATTAAGCTGATCAATTAATGTAACTGTAGCTCTGTAGGCAGGGTGACCCACAGAGCTGACAGTTTCTTGCAGGCAAATTTTTTTCTGTTTCCCCCCAAAAAATTACAGTGTCATTTAACCCCGCTTTGACCCTGCCTAACAAAATACCTTATAAGGCTGTAGGTGCTCTGCGTGGGCTCCAGTGGCTGGTGGAGGAGGAGCCCGGGGCCGGGTCTCCCCCGGCTGGGGGGAGGAAATAGCCGACACCTGGGGCTTGCAGGCTGGAGGGGAGGAGCCGGTCCCGGGTCTCCCCCCGGGTGGAGAGGAGTAGCCCCACACCCGGGGCTTGCAGGTGGATGAGGAGGAGGACCGTCGCCCCCAGCTCGTGGTGGAGGGAGGAGCCCCAAACCCAGGGCTTGCAGGGTGGAGGGGGAGGAAACCGATCCCAGGGTCGCTGGCGGAGGAGGGGGAGCCGAACCCCAGGTTCAGGCTGGAGGAGGAGGAGCCGGCACCAGGACTACTGCACCTTGCTCCCCCCTGCTGTTTTAAGACGCCCCCAAAAACAGCTGTCATATAGGGGCACGATGCTCTTTCCTGACCCCGTATGTGCGCAGCGACAGGAAACCGGCACGGGGACCCAAAGAATCTTTTCGCCCGCGCCGGGAATGGTTCTATAAAGAAAAACAATGCGGCGCCGCGTTACTGTATTTAATGAGGGGTTTGGGTGGGAATGAAAGATTCGGGAGCAGGAAATTCTGGGCACGACCCCCTGAATCTGCCTAGCGACGCCCCTACTGTAATGTTAAATTCTATATCACTTTTATTCTATTTATACTTTTATCCTTTTTCTTTAACCTGCTTCCTAACTTCTAGAATCTACCATTTTATAGCAGCTGATCCATGTCCCTCACCTTTTGCTTATCTTAAAGGGGCTTTATTACCACAATGATTAGCTTTAAACACATAGACAAAGGAAAATGAAGACTATCACCAAATACATTGTTGTTCTAAATTTGCTTTTTTTAGGAGATAAAAAAGATGTTATCTACTGCTGGTTAACACAAGTTTCTGTGCAAATTCCTCACAAGGTGCCCTCTCCAACCATGGTGAGGTCATTACCTGCTGTATTATCTGTAGCACAGGAGCTTTTTATCTATTTTACTGACAAGCTTTAACTCCTAAGAGCTCTGTAGCCTTGTGCACCACAGTTTAAAAACCTCCAGTATTCATTTCACTTAACATCCCCCTGGGGAAAGCGATTGCCAAGCAGGTTGTAGAATCCCAGCTTATCCATGAAGTGTGAGTCTGAAGCTGGCTGTGATGAGCAGGCTTTGTAAAAACTGACAGAAATACTATCTATGTGCTATAGTTTGGCACATTGTTATAAATCTTTTCTAGTTATGTGTGTTTTTCTGCAGATATCCTCTAAATCACCTTTCTATTGCTTTTATTTTCAGCTTAAAAATACATTTCTTATTTTGTTCACTTCATGAGTTGTCTGTATGAGTAGTACATCAATCTAAGGAACTAGTCTAAACTGGCACTAAAACAGACCCTGATGTTAAATCATACCACTTCTTTTTTCTTTAGAAATCAGATTTCATGTAACTTAGTTGTTTATCATACTTAGGAAATATGACATGATGGCACCAATTAATATGCTTCCCTTTGCTTTGCTTTAAAACAACAATACTGTACGGGTTAATGCATCAAATGTCTTAAGACATAAAATATGTAAATATGTACAGCAGAAAATATGATGGATAGATTGTGCATTATATTTACTAACATATTTACTAACATTATATTTACTAACATAGCACCATTTTTACCTCAAAACAGGAAATGTTAAACACCAGCTAGAGAGGCAATACGCTGTCATAAGGTTCCTTTGAAAGTATTTAATCCCGGAAACTTGTGAGGATTAGGATACATTCACATGATGAGTAAAATTTACTCGTCTGATTCTGCCACTGAAAACCATGTCAGACAATGCAGTTTTCAATGAGTATTTACATGTGCTTGCATATGGATGTACGGATTATGTTTTGAGTGGATTTGTTCGAAATTTAAAGACTATTCTAATCAATGTTAAGTCTTAAATATATTATTGGTTTGTTCAGATAGGACACCCCTTTTTCTCTATGATTTAGTTTCTGATTTAAGGTGGTATAATGTTTGTGTTTTTCCAATGCACAAGACTTGTGTATTGGCCCCTTTGACCTTGTTGAGCCGCTTAGAAACCAACAATGACTGTAATCTACAGTTTTCCAAAAAGCATCAAGGGACCTATTTAAAATGTGGAATCCTGTAACTGGATCTTGTTATATTACTTAGTGGGGGTAACTGAAACATGGCTCCATAATAGCTGGACTAAAGACTGGGCATTTATTAACAAGGTTATAGTTCATTTAAAAAATGTTATAAATCTAGAATGAAGGGTTTGTCTTTACGTAAAGACCTGTTTAATACCCACATTAAGTGGCATTGTATGTGAGGGAAATTAACATGTGGAGGTTTTATGGGTAGAGATACATTCGAGAAAGACAATAATAAATTACTGATCACCAAATATATCAGAATCCAATGAAAATATATTACTAAGACAAACAAGTAACACACCAAGTCACAATGAGGTAGTTGTGGGGAAATTCAACAATATTATTCATAGAGGAATAAATGTGCACTAAAATATAACCTTTAATGGTACCAATTTAAAAACTACACCTCAGAATGCAACCAATGCAGGAAAAGTTATATATGATAGCTAGAGATGGGCGAATTGATTCTAACAAAGTGGAATTCGTTTAGAATTTCAGGAAAACTTCGGTTCGGAACGAAGTCGAAGTTTGGTGTACTTCGCGTGAACGAAGTGTGCTTTTGATTGATAAAATGGCTGCGAGCACATGGCGTTACATGGGGCAAAGAACTATGGGAGGAAGAAGGGCATAGCCTGCATGACATGTGCAGAGATGAACCCAATCAGAGACCGGGGGTTTGTGCGTCACCGTATATAAGTTGGGGCGACGCTGGGGGTCATACCGTCTCACGTACGATTGGGAAAGGGTGCTGCCACGGGGGCTAATTTATTTCTTACAAAAGAACTATTTTTAGGGCAGCGATTTTTGGGGGGTGTAAAAAGCTTGTCTCAGAGAATGTTCTCTTAACGTTCTAATTCAGATTTTTTTTGGGGTTTTGGAATGAAGTCCAGTGTGCGTCCAATCAGTGCATATACTTTTAATGCTATTGTCACGCACATTGAATATCCAAGAGTTTCTAAAGATGTTTTGTTTTTATTATTTAAAAAATTTTACAATAAAATCCACTTCATTTTTGGTTGCTAAATTTTTTTGGAAATTTAAATCCGGGGGTAATTAAGGTTGTTTGCTTTTGTGGTGTAAAAAAAAACCGTCTTTTTCTTTTGCCAAAAAATAAAATTTTGCCTGTTAAATAATTCACAACCCAAAGGTTTAATTACAAGTTTTCTGTTGGTCTGTACCGAAAAATTTAAGCCATTTTTACCGCTCAAAGTGGAATTTTTGGTTGCTAAATTCTTTTGCGAAATTTTCATCCGGGGTTTTAATAACGTTGTTTGCTGTTGTGGTGACTAAAAGAAACCGTCTTTTTTCTCCCCCAAAAAAAAATTTTTCCCTGTAGCAAATTATAACCGAAAATAAATAAAAATCTTTATTTATTAGCGCCAAAATATTCCGCAGCACTTTACATTTTGGGGGAAAATAAGCACAGACAAAAACAGACATTACTTTTGGTTGTGGGGGCCCCTGTCGCAAAAGTTTACAATTATTAGGGTGTATGGGTGAAAAAAAGGGTCGTGTTTTGGGTTTTCAAGTTCAGCCTGTTACATAAAATATGGGGTAGTATACAAAAAAGTGGATAAACCTCCCACCCCAACCATAACTATTACAGATGGTGCCTGTGGTTCCCAAAAGTTTTGGGAAAGTGGAAGTGGGGACAGAATTTGGGGGGTTAACAAACTGGGGATTTTAAAGGGTTTGTCTAAGAAGAGGGGGTTTTCAGAACCCTTAAAAAGTGAGGGTTGTGAGTGTGCCTGAACCAGGGGGTTTTAAATTTTCCCAGAGAACTGGTTGCAATACGTGCAAAATCTTGTGGGGCATGGGGGTTCGGATGGTGAGGTGTGTAATTTAGATCAGTAGCAGGCGGGAGCCGGGTGGGGGTGGTAGACAGAGATGAGGGAGGAGATTTTCGGGGGTGCCCACTGTGGGAGCTTTATAGGTGAGAGTGATTAGTTTATGTTGTATTTGTACTGAATAGGTAGCCATTGCAGAAAATGAAAGGGTAGACTCCGTATAGCGGTGGAAAGAAAGACAAGCCTGGCTGCTGCTTCAGGACGATTGGAGAGGGGAGAGTTACAGAGAAGGAGACCGATAAGCGGGGAGTTAAGTAGTCAAGAGAGAAAGAAAAAGAGCAACAATGAGAGTTTGGGCTGTTTCCACAGTGAAAAAAAGGAGGATTCTGGAGATGTTTTGAGGTGCAGGTAAGGATGGGGCAAGGGTTTGGATATAGGGGGTGAAGGACAGATCCAGGTTCAGAAAACCCCCAAAGACGGGGCCTGCTCCCAAAGGGAGAAATGGTGGTGAACACACACACAGAGGATAGCAGGGTGGGGGTGGTTAGTGACGGTGGGATGACTAGAAGTTCGTTTTAGTGGGGTTTTTGTTTAAGATACAGGGAGAACATGATGTCAGGACGGGGCAGCAGAATGGTTTTTTGTACAGGGAGGAGTGTTTCCGGGAGGAGGTGTTAGTTGAGTGTCATCAGTGTAGGATGGTATGGAAACCGAATCTGCTGATTTGTTTGTCCAATGGGGGGTTGTACAAGGGAAAAAAGGAGAGGACCCAAAAATGGATCCCCCGTGGAAAACCCCCAAAGCAAGAAGAAAAAGGAGAGGAGGTGCCGGGAAAAAAATGAGACACTGAAGGAGCGGTCAGAGAGGTAGAAGAGAACCCCGGGGGGGGCGGTTGTCCTGGATACAATGGCGCTGAGCTTTTTGAGGAGGAGGTGGGGATAACGTGTCAAATGCGCGAGAATCCAGAAGAGGCCCAAAAAGGGGTTACCCCTGAGTTTTTTGTTTGGAGGTCATTGAACTTTTGGTAGAGCGTTTCCGTGGAGTGTTGAGTGCGGAAACTGATTGAGAGGGTCAAGAAGAGAGTTGCAGAGAGATAGCGGGGTTGGCAAAAAGTGACCGCGTTCCAGGAGTTTAGAGAGAAAGGGAAGGTTAAGAAAAGGTCGGTAGTTAGTAGCGGGACGGGGCCAGAGAGGGGTTTTTCAGTTTAAGGGGGGTTTAATGCGTGTTTAAAGGGGGATGGGAAGATACCCCGTGGAGAGGAGAGGTTACGATTGTAGTGAGGTGGGAGAGGACAGTGGAGAAAATTTGACTGGACAAGGTGGGAGGGAATGGGGGGACTAAGAGGTGGTGGGGCGGCAGACGCGAAACCCGGACACTTCTTTTTGATGTTGGGGCAAAGGCTGAAAACAGATTAGAGGACGGCGGAAGGGACCAGGGTGGATTCTGCTTGGTGTTTGTGATAAGGGGGTCATGTCGGATTGTCAAAATTTTTTCTTGAAAATGAGTGGCCCGGTCTTCACACAGAGGGCAGTGACGGGGTTGGCTTTTGGCCCCGGGGGAGGGAAAGTGTCAAACAGAAATTTGGGTTGTTGTGTAAGTGGAGTGAGGGGGTTAAGTATTTTTGTTTGGCGCAGTGAAGGGAGTGTGGTAAGTCCGAGCATGAATTTATAGTGAAGAAAGTCGCAGGTAGTTTGGGGTTTCTCCACAGCCGCTGGACACCTGGAAATTTTCCCCGGGAGATGGCGAGTCTGGGTGTGTGCCAAGGCTGCGGGGTTGATCTTTGGGGGGCGGTGTGTGGTGGTGCCAAAATTGTCCAGGGTGGTTGTGAGAGTTTCTTGTAATGTTTTACGGCCAGGTCAGGACAGGAGGGGAAGGTTAATACAAGTTTTTCTCTTGCTGTGTACCGTTTTAAAATACAGCCATAGTAACAGCTAAAAGCTGGTAGTTTTTTTGGGTTTTCAATTCTTTTGCGAATTTTCAAGGGTTAATAAGTATTTTTCTGAGTTGTTTTTTAAAAAAAAGAACATTCTTTTTTTAGCCAAAGAAGAATTTTTTCTGTAAAACATTTATTTTATATTTAAAAGGTTAATTAAGCTGTTTTGCTTTTAAATTTAGTAAAATTTCAAGTGTTTTTAAAGACACTACGTACAAGTAAATTTTTCCTGGCCATTTGTGGGGTGCAATTTTATCCAAGGGTTAACCCCCTTTTTTACTGGTTCATTTGGAGTAAAATAAGGGTGTGTTTTTTCATATACAGTTTTCATCAACAGTGTCTGTACATTTTTTAGAACAAAAAACGTATGTCAGCATAGAGGGTGGCAGGTCTTCACCTGCGAGGGCAGAGGCAAAAAATTCCTGGGCGGCCCAGGTCAAAACAGCAAGGGGAGCGCGCAGGGGTCACTCGGTGAGGGGGACAAGGCGCTGTCTCTAGCGGTGTGTTGTTTAGCAACCAATGGTTTTTGATTTGGGTTTACTAGGTTCCACTTCCTCCCCGATGAATCTGACAACCCCCGCAAGAGTGGTTTTGGGGAAAGTCGACACAACCCTTAGTTGGCATGGCCCCGGGAGGGGTCAGCGGCCCTACCTGTCCTCAAACCCCCTCGTCCCATCCCCGGTTCCCTCAGCCAGAGATTTCTTGGGGTTTTGGGTCAGCGCCACTTTTTTAAAAGCGGGGATGAACAATTTGAGGAGGGGAGTAAAAGCTACTTGGCAGCGAAGAAATGGGGCCCAAATCCCCCCGCTTCTTGCAGTGGGGCAAAAGTATAGTGTTGGAGTGGATGGAGGCTGTTTTGGGGGTCAGCCTCTGCATACCAAGACAGGTGATGAGGTAAGTAGTGACGATGAATAACAAATAGATGATGATGTAGCCGACCACACTTGGGAGCCAGGTGAGGCAAGGGCTTCATCATCGTCAGGAGAAGAGGGCGTCAGCTTGCGCGTCAGGCTGTGGCGCAGCCAGCAAGTGGGTTGTGTGGCCGTGAGTCAGCAGGATAGCAGCAGTGTGAGGGCGGGAGCCACGCGGTAATGGGGTAAAAAACCCGCTTCGCAGGTCCAAGAAAGTAGCAGCACAGGGGCTCAGCGAGGCAGGCGGCAGGCAGTAGTCACTCAGTGCGGAGCGTTGGCGGTAAAATTAGATACTCGGCGGTGTGGCAGTTCTTTGCTAAGACACCGGAGGAGCCGATTATGGGTATATGTAGAATCTGTGGGCAGAAAGTGAAGCGTGGCCAGGGAGCTAACGTTGGCACCACGGCCCTGCATCAACACATGCAGCGTCACCATCCGGTGGCCTGGGAGAGACGTGGCTCAGATGTGGTGGTCCATCCTGCCGCTGCAGCACAGCAGCAGCAGCGCCCATTGGCACGCATGCCATTGCAGCCAGTTAAGACTCCACCACCTCTGCAGAAGGGAGCTCTTTCTCTTTGACATCATCTCCCAGTCCAGATGCTCCTGCTCCTCGCTACTCATGGCACCAGCAGTCGATCAGCGAGGCGATTGCAAAGAGACAACAATATGCGTCCAACCATCCGAAGGTGCAGAAGCTGACCGTGCTCCTGTCCAAGTTGTTGGTACTGCAGTCCCTCCCTTTCAAAATGGTGGACTCTGCACCGTTCAGAGAACTAATAGCTTGTGCCATCTACTGTTTTTCCTATCATCTACCAGTCCAGATGCTCCTGCTCCTTGACACTCATGGTGCCAGCAGTCATTCACTGAGACGATTGCCAAGAGAAAGCAGTATGCGTTTAGCAATCTTAAGGCGCAGAAGCTGACCATGCTCCTGTCCAAGTTGGTGGCACTGCAGTCCTTTCCTTTTCAAGTTGGGGACTCTACAATGTTCAGAGAACTCATGGCTTGTGCCAAGCCGAGGTGGAGAGTTCCAAGCCGTAATTTATTTTCCAAAAAGGCAGTACCAGCACTTCATAAATATGTAGAACAGAAGGTGGGCCAGTCCTTGAGCTTATCGGTTTGTTCCAAGGTGCACGGCAGCGCGGACGTCTGGAGCTATAACTACGGTCAGGGCCAGTACATGTCCTTTACTGCCCGCTTTCTCCTCCACGTTGTCAAACTGCGGCTCCTGCACCAATGTCCGCCTCCTCCTCCTAAACCACCACCATCATCTCACCCTCCACAAGTTCTGCTCCATCATACCACATGTGTAGGGCACAGCGGTGTCACGCAGTTCTACACCTGGCTTGCCTCGGCGAACGAAGTGACACAGGGGAGGAACTGCTCCGCCTCATGCAGCAGAAATCGATGTGTGGCTTTCTGCAACCAACTGCAAATCGGAACCATGGTGACGGACAATGGAAGTAACATGGTGTCTGCGCTGCACCGAGGAGGGATGGTCCATGCGCCCTGCATGGCGCATGTGTTCAATCTGGTTGTGAAAATTTCCTGAAGTCTTCCACCGATCTTCAGAAGATTCTGAAAATGGCCAGGAAACTGTGCATGCATTTTATCCATTTACAAACCCGGAAACCTCCTCGGTTGAGCGGAGAACGGCCTCCCCCAAACCACTTGATATGGGTTTTTTTCCACCCGCTGGAATTCCAGCCTGCCTTTTTGGCCCGACTGTATGAAAAAGGGGAAAGGCCTTAACGATTTTTTGATGATCCAGGTTGAACAGGAGTACCCCTTGTAACTTTGTGTCGCCAGTGGAGTATGCTTGGACCCTGCGTTTGTTGTGGCATTCGAGGAGGCGACTTTAATGTCGTCGCCGGGGGTAGGGTGAATAACTCATTCCACTGCTTATTCCGGAAAAAAAATTGCTGAAAAAAATCTGTCTGGGCGGGGACTGGAGACGTGGGACTATTTGCGGCCACATGGTCCGGTGGGGATGAAATGGAGGAGGAGACATTGGAGCAAAAATATTGTTGGAAAAATGAGTGGATTTTTACCCAGGTGACATAAGAGGAGGGGGGGGCAGTGGAGGGGTGTGGAGATGAGGGAAGGGGGCGTGACCCGCAACCCCCGTGGCAGTATACAGTGGAGATGGAGGCAGGGAGCCCCTCGGAGTCACTTGTGCGATCCCCGCGCAGCTATTTGCCTGGCTAGTGACACCCGAATAGTCAGCATCCGGGAGGGATGACTTTTGGTTTCCCCACCCTTTGGGACCCTCGCTACCGGTCCAAAAGGGGAGCATTTTTCCCGCTGCTGAGAGGGAGGAAAAAATCAAATATATGGGAAACCCTCCGTAGTCGTTCCCGCTGCCTATTGGGGCATGCCCCTCCTCTGCGGGTCTGACAGGGGGTTCTTCAGCATACGTTACGCCGCGGCTGTGGGGGAAGGTGGGGGGGGTCGGAACAGTACCAGCTCCTCGCAGAAACCCTAAGTTGGAGTCATGATGGCAGCTTCTTCCCCCGCCTAGTGGGGGGGCAGTCCCCCGGGCCCAGCAGCAGGCCCTGGAGCAGACCCTGAACAAATGGTGGTGGTCTACTTGGACAGCCCCCTCTGCCACCGGTTAGAAGATCGTGGATACTGGGCAACCAAAACTGGATGTATGGCCGAACTTGCGAGTTTGCAGTAGGAAGTGCCCTGCCCGGCCTTTAGGTTGGATTAGGCGGTGTTCGTGCGGGGGGCCATCGTTCCCCCAAGGAGAACCCCTTGTCCCGGGAAATGGGGAAAACGAAATGACCTTTGTCAAGATGAATCAGGCGGGGATCGGCCGGGATTTCCATACCAATGCCTTGGGTGGGACACATCAGCCATGACCCCTCCCCAAATGTGAGAAATGGTCGGGGTTTTTAAATCCTGCCTCAGTCATTTTTTGATGGCGCACCCGCCCGATGCCAACATCGCTGCGAGTTACTCCATGGTCTACCACCATCTTTACCCGGGAATGGTATTACCCCCCCCACCCCCACACTCTGTCATTGTGCCCCTTATACTCATTTCTGCTGCTGTGTTTCTGGTGCCCTGACCCTTTACACTGTGTCTTGTGCCACTCTTTTGGTCTATTTCCTTTTTTTTTTTTTTGCCACCCCCAAAAACAGGAGTAGCTGGGGCTGCTGCGGTAACCCCCCACTGTGTCATTTGCCCTCTCTGACCCCCATGCTGTGCGCCCTGACCCCCCACTGTGTCATTGTGCCACTCGTGGGCCCCCAAACCTGTTTTTGATATCCAGAAAGCATTGTGCCCCTGTTGACCCCATTTTGCTGCTCCGTGCCTCCACACTCTGTCATTGTGACTCTGTGGCCTAAACCTGTTTTTGCACCCCCGAATTCTTGTGCCACTGTCTGACCACTGCTGTGCTGCCCTGACCTTACACTTGTCATTGGCACTCTGTGGCCTACTCCTGTGTTTGCCACCCCCGAATGTCATTGTGCCCTGTTGACCTCTGTGCTGCGCCCTGACCTCCACACTCTGTCATTGTGCCACTCTGTGCCTATGCTGGTTTCCCCTCCGAATGTCTTGTGCCACTGTCTGACTCATGCGCTGCCGTCACCTCCAACTGTGTCTTTTTGCCACCGTGGCCTATCCCTTTTTTGCCACCCCCAGAATTAATTTGCCCCTGTCTACCCCCATCTGCTGCTGCCGTGGCCCCCCCTGTGTCTTTGCCCCTCTGTGGCTTAAAAACTTTTTTGCCACTCCGAATGATTGTGCCCCTGTTGACCTCATGCTGCTGCGCCGTGACCTTCACACTCTGTCATTGTGCCCTCTTGGCCTCTCCTGTGTTTGCCACCTCCAGAATGTCTTGTGCCACTGTCTGACCTATGCTGCTGTGCTGCCCCACCTCCACACTGTGTCATTGTGCCCTCTGTGGCCTACTCCTGTTTTTTGCCACCTCCGAAAGTAATTTGCCACTGTCTGACTTGCTGCTGCTGTCGGGGGTCCACATGGTCTTTTTTCCCACTCTGTGGCCCCACTCCTGTTTTTTTCCACCTCCAGAAATGTCATTGTGCCACTGTCTGACCTCATGGCTGCTTTCCGTGGCCTCCACACTGTGTCATTGTGCCCTCTGTGGCCTAAACCCGTTTTTGCCACCTCCAGAATGTCATTGTGCACTGTCTGACCTCTGCTGCTGCTGTGGTGCTGCCTAACCTCCACACTGTGTCTTGTGCCACTCTTGACCTCTGTTGTTGCCCCCCGCCCCCGTCCCTCCCTTTCCCCCCGTCATTTGCCACTCTGTGGCCTACTCCTGGTTTTTTCCACCTCCAGAATGTCATTGTGCCCCCTTTCTGACCCATGCTGCTGCTGTGGTTCTGCCGTAACCAACACTGGTCATTGTGCCATCTGTGGCCTACCCTTTCTTTTGCCCCCTCCAGAATGTCATTGTTCCTGTCTGACCTCATGTGCTGCTGCCGTGACCTCCCCCACTCTGTCATTGTACCACTCTGTGGGCCCACTCCTGTGTTTTCCACTTCCAGAAGTCTTGGCCACTGTTGACCCATGCGCTGCTGCTGCCGAACCTCTACACTGTGTCATTGTGCCACTTGTGGCCCATCCGTTTTTGCCACTCGAAAGTCATTGTGCCCTGTCTGACCTCAGCTGCTTTGCCGTGACCCCCAACTGTGGGTTTTTATTTTT
>JAODAL010049417.1:0-28197 GCA_025379985.1 Phyllomedusa bahiana | reverse complement strand
CTAATAGTAGGGGGTTTTCTGTGCAGAATAGCTAATTTCGCTGGTGTTTGGCCAACAGGCAGAGCGCAGGTCCTATCCCTATGAGACGCTGAGAGACACTGAGACTGAAACAGGAAACGCTGTTTCTATGTAAAATGAGGTCATGTGATTTTTCCAGCCAATCGCAACCATACACATCCCAGTCATGACGTCGCACACACATCTCACCCTGCTCTATTCTGTAATCTCATTTGCTGGCCGCCAAAATTACAGGAAGCGCCGAAAAAGGCACGATCTTAATAGATGATGCACAGATTTTAACCTTAATTATCGCATGATCTGGAAATTTCGATCACCATAAAAACCTTGCCGATTTCAACTTTGTCGATAAAAATCGCTCGACACTATTAAGAAGTAATATCTCCCATTTTATCTCCTTGATTAACTATCTCATTTTCTGAAACTGATGATTTTTAGTTAGTTATAATTTCACTTTTATTACCTTTCTGTCTCGGATTAGCAAAAATCTTTGCAAAGTAAGCTTTTGAATAAATTTATGAAAATCTTTAAATAAAACAAACTTATCTACCCCACTTTTGGGGCAAAAATGAAGGCCTTTTTGCAATACTTTAACCTTTGAATTTTGTTAAAACATATTGGGACAAATTCACTATTTTTACCAAATTTATTTTAATAATTTGGTGTTTGCCTCCAGAAGCTCCTTTTTTTCTTTCTTGATGTCGCAAGATATATCTTCATCTGCTAGGTCCTTCCTTACACACCCTTCTAGGAATTTTCACTTTCTTGCTGAAAATTGTATCTGTGCTAAGAGGTTCTTCTGTGATAGGTTGAGTCCTAAAAAAAGACTGTGAACATTAATTTTCTAATAATATTAAGGAACGTACATTATCATTTAATGATTGTGAAGATGTAATAGTGATAACTTGTGAACTTTGTGTACATGCTAAAATAATCTGTGCACAATGCAAAGTAGTTTGTCATTCCTGTAGTATAACGTCTGTGATAGGCTGTGCACAAGAATTTGAAGAATCCACAATTGATACATTTGATAGAATTGGCATTTCTTCAGTGATCTGAGTTCAATGCATTGTAAAATCGAAAGTAGATATAGTCAAGGGAAGATCTGAATATACTGAGTCATCGGAAACATCATGTAAAGTGAATTTTTCTGAAATCACCTTGTTTGTATTATTCATCAGAGTGGAATTCTGAACAGACAAAAAGGGTTGTATAAGCTGTAAAGAAATGGGATTTTTAATAACTACAGAAGATACATTATCCGATACATTTCCTAAAGTATTATTTTCTATGGACTTTTTTCTTACAAGGTCTCAATTTTCAGGAGCATTGTTTCTTGATACCCTATGACTTCCTTAAGACGTTTTATACATATCACTGTTGTGAAACCACCTTACATTTTTAGGAGATGAGGAAAGTCTTGTTGATCTTATATTTGATCCTGTATAGTGGTCTGAATGGCCATTATTACGTTTATAAAAATGACCATTCCTATTGTTATTATCATTTTTATTTTTAACAGAATAATTGTTTTTTCTAACTACAGGCTGGAATACCAAATTCTCCTCTGTGTTAGAAATATTAGAGTCAGTCGGGAATGCAGACTCCACAGTGGGACTTCTCTTGGTGGATTTATTCTCCAAATTCTCAGTGGTTTCATTTTTAGTACTTACATTAGCAGGAGGTATATTTTTAAAAAAGCGGTCTATTAATAACATTATGTATCTTATGATTGATCACATCTAATTCATGTTTTTTTCAAATTACTGACCATTTTCTGTTCTATGTTTAAAAAAAATACAGGTATTAGAAAACTTATAAAATAGAAAAAGAAGAAAACTTATAAAAAGAAGTAGGCAAATCTTCTATTTGTACAGTTAATTTACAACAATTATCTTTCCTTTATAGAGATGAGTTGTTCAATTAATTTGAGGGAACAATCATCTAAGTCTTTAGACCAGAGTGTCTCAAAAGATCCATCTCTGGGGCCATAAGAGATAAATGTTTTTAAGACCTTTTAGAATAATACGAATTTGCATGTAAATAGATAAGATCTAGAGTCAATATGTTGAACACATTCAGATATCAACATTTTTTCTAAAGTCCAAGATATTTGAAAAAAGTTCTTAGTCTCTTGTCCAGAGAAAAAAACATTGTCAGTAACAATATGATCTACCTGCACAGAAGTCAATAGTCCTGATAACAATTTTTCAATGAATTCTCTTCTTGTGATGTGTCTATTATAGATATATTCTATATTCCTTATTCCGTATGGAGTAAGCAGATGTAGAAGAAAAAAGGCAATGCAGCTTGTCATGTTTCAGACAACACGGATGATGTACAATCAATGGGGAAATTATAGACAATTTTAATGCTACAATGAAAACGAACACAAGCGTCCTAAGTAGGGATGAGCGATGACATCGGCAAAAGTTGAAATTGGCAAGATTATTATGTTTGTCGCGTTTCCGCGATGATGCGATAATTTCCCTTAAAATCTTAAAGATAATCGTCATCACGTATTACAAACGTGCCCTTTTCGTCGCTTCCTGTAATTTTGGCGGCTAGACAATTAGCGCAGAGCACAGAGGAGGATGGACATTATCACCAGTGGGCTGTGTAGGGATCTCATTGGCTGCTAAAATCACATGATCTCGTTTTATGTATGTGACAGCACTAACAGCTCAGCCTCATTCACTCTGTGACTAGAAAACCAACACATTGCTGTCTCTCTGAAAAGCTTTTTTCAAAGCTAGGAGACAGTTTCCCAGCATTTTAAATATAGAAAAGTATCCTTGTTAGAGTAGTTAGTTAGCTTAGTATATAGCAAGATTAATTTTAGCTAGTATTAGTTAGAGACTTGGAAACAACTCGGGGGGTAATGGTGGGGGGGGGGGGGTTGATCCTGCAGCAGACCCTTTTCTCCTGTGAAATCACAGTGCAATAGCACTGTATTTTACTTCTGTTTTGCCACCATCCACCACAACTGAGTTGATAGTGTTCCTTTCTTGTTGGTTGCAGTTCTACTGCTCTCTATGCTTCCCAGTTTGGCGTATATAGCACACTTGTCTGATAATTTGGTGAAAAATATTCGGTTTTAACTGTTGCTTGTTCTCAGTGGTGGCAAAACACAATTTTTAAGCCATATAACGTAGCAAATAGTTATATTGCTCTCCGTGCTTCTCAGTTTGGCGCAAATAGCGCACTTGTCTGATAATTTGGTGACAATTATTCTATTTTCACTGTTGCTTGATCTCAATGATGGCAAAACACCATATTTAAGCCATATAACGTAGCAAATAGTTCTATTGCTCTCTGTGCTTCTCAGTTTGGCGCAAATAGCACACTTGTCCGATAATTTGGTGACAATTAATCTATTTTCACTTTTGCTTGTTCTCAGTGGTGGGAAAACACCATATTTAAGCCATATAACATAGCATATAGCTCTATTGCTCTCCATAATTCTCAGTTTGGTGCAAATAGCGCACTTGTCCGATATTTTGGTGACAATTATTCTATTTTCACTGCTGCTTGTTCTCAGTGGTGGCAAAACACAATATTTAAGCCATATAATGTAGCAAATAGTTCTATTGCTCTCGTGATTCTCTGTTTGGCACAAATAGCGCACTTATCCGATAATTTGGTGACAAATATTCTGTTTGAACTGTTGCTTGTTCTCAGTGGTGGCAAAACACCATATTTAAGCCATATAGTGTTGCAAATAGTTCAATTGCTCTCCGTGCTTCTCAGTTTGGCGCAAATAGCGCACTTGTCCGATAATTTGGTGACAAATATTCTATTTTAACTGTTGCTTGTTCTCAGTGGTGGCAAAACACCATATTTAAGCCATATAACGTAGCAAATAGTTCTATTGCTCTCCGTGCTTCTCAGTTTGGCGCAAATAGCGCACTTGTCCGATAATTTGGTGACAATTATTCTATTTTCACTGTTGCTTGTTCTCAGATGTGGCAAAACACCATAGTTAAGTCATATAATATAGCAAATAGTTCTATTGCTCTCTGTGATTGTAGGTTTGGCACTAGCGCACTTGTCTGATAATTTGGTGACAATAATTCTATTTTCACTGTTGCTTGTTCTCAGTGGTGGCAAAACACCATATTTAGGCCATATAATGTAACAAATAGTTCTATTGCTCTCCGTGCTTCTCAGTTTGGCGCAAATAGCGCACCTTGGCCAAGAGATCATTTTTCTAATTTTTGGGGTCATGGTTCTGTCCAAAACCAGCTATACTACAGGTCTATTGTAAAAAATGTGGTTTGCAACAGGCATTTGTTCTTCACAATTGTCAACAGTGGCCAAAAGGTAATTTTTCGAATTTTTGGGGGCATGCTGCTGTCAAAAACCATTTATAATCCATGTCTTATTCCCAAAAATGTTTTTTTTTAATCTTTTTTTCTGACTACTTTTATTGAGTGTTGAAAGGGTCATTTTTGTTGCTTTTGGGGTCAAGCAGCTGGAAAAGAAAGTGACATTTAAGGTTCTATTCAAATAAATCTTGTTTCAAATACTCATTTCATGCTGCTAATTTTACTCTCTGTGTCCATAAGGGCATTTCGGCTGGTTTTGGGGTCAAGCTATTATGAAAGGGTTTCCAGGGGTGCAAGTAGGGCAGTACTCAGATCAGTGGCCCTCTGCCTTTATCAATATACATGCGCATCTACAAGAAGGGTGACATTGTGCGCATTAAGGGTATGGGCACAATAGAAAAAGGCATGCCATGGCAATACTGGCAGGATCTACAGTGTGAAACAGCATGCTATTGGTATAACTGTGAACAAGCAGATACATGGTACAACCCTTGTGCAAGAATCAATGTTCGTATGGAGCACATTCGCCACCCCAAGAACAGAGACAATTTCCTCCGACAAGTTGAATAAAACGAGAAAAAGAAAGCCAAGAAAAAGGGCACCTGGGTGGAACAGGAGCGTCAACCACCAGCGTTTCCAAGTGAAGTTCAATTGGTCCGCATTTATACCGAGGGGCAAGTGCTCTCGTAGAGGCAGAAATTTCTCAAGCGCTACCCAGATCTTGACTGTCTTCTGAGGAAGGATCGAGGTCTTAGCTCACACTTCCGCCATGCGCACTCTGCTTCGGCCTGACTGTCAACGTTGCTGCGTCATAAGGGCATTTTTGCCGTGTTAATAGATGACTGACGGCAGCCCGGCTCTCACCGCACCCACTGGCCCTGCCAGCTGAACCTCCGTGACCCATGTTCACAACCTCAACCTCCGTGATCCGTAATTTCCTTCAACCCACTTGACAGTAGAATGCAGGATTTTCAGACAGCCCTCGTTAACCAACCGGGGACATCTGTTTCATCTGCTTCACGTTCTAATGTCACAGTGGAACAACGTTACCAGCATGATAGCAGTAGAATGGCAAGTAGCTGTAGCAGCAGCAGCATTGGAAAACTAGTTTTTTTAAAATAGTTTCCATCAACAGCATCTTTGCTGGTTTTGGGGTCATGTCGCTGTAAAAGAAACCAATAGTAAAGGTCTTATTGAAAAAAGCTTATTTCCCACGCTTCAAGACCATCAAAATGAACAGCGGTTACTGGGTGTCCACCCTCCTTGATCCATGTTCCAAATCAAAAGTAAGCAATTTCCTTCCACCCACACAAATTGACAGTAGAATGAAGGAATTTGAGACAGGGCTCATTGACCAACTGGAGACATCTGTTGCGTCTTCTTCACCTTCTAATGTCACAGTGGAACAATGTCAGCAAAATGCCAGCAGTAGAATGGCAAGTAACTGTAGCAGCAGCAGCAGAAGCAGGATTGAAAAAATAGTTTTTTAAAATAGTCAATTTCTTATGGCTTTATGGCAATTTTCTTTATTCTGAGGGTCCATAAGGGCATTTTTTGGTGGTTTTGGGGTCAGGCTACTTTAAAATGGATGCCAGGGGTGGCAAAAGTACAGTATTCCTGTCAGGAAAAAATATGTTAAAAATATGAATTTTTTTTTAAAAATAGGAAGTAGTAATGGGTGTGCAGCCCATTTGATTTAGCTGCTTGTGGTCATGAAACGGTTAATAGATGACTGACAGCAGCCTTGGCTCTCACCGCACCTACTCTGACTAGGGCCCTGCCAGCTAAACCTTTGCGTTCCCCGTTGGGACGTTCTTGTTGCCACCACATATATGACACGTTGTTGGTCCCGGGTGCAAAAAGTGAAAGGGGGGGTCCTGCCACTTACCATGTGCCATTTCCAATACCGATGTCTTGTTTTGTATCAAAGGTGTCCTGTAGCAGCTGCTACCGCTGTACCTGCTGTGGCTACGCCGTCCTCATTTTTTCGGTTAGCCATTGAAAGGAATGAATTATTTTAGCCTGTGAATTTTTTTCTGTGACTCTTATAGCCTAATTGTCTTGCCTAAGACATAGCACGTATCCAGTTTACTGTTGTGGATGTTAATTCCAGCTTCACCTCACCTGTTTGGGTGTAAAAATGAACCTGGTGTTCGACTCCCATAGACTGTAATGGGGATCGGCCAATGGCGATTATTGCCGTCATTGCTCATCACTAGTCCTAAGTGAAAACTGTTTAGGCCCCAGGACAGATACAGATACACATATATATGGAATTGCTCACCTGGGCAGGTTGTACATCAAATGGTACAACACATACAAAAAGCATCAATATGTATCAATTGTAGGGAGAACCTCATTTTGAGGAGAGAGTCTATTCACAGTCTTTTTAAATTCTGTCTGTTCATTTGTTTAGATATTACCTTATGAAGTAAACCAAGCGTGTTTATGAAACGCGTTGTATTTTATAAGTTGTTTTGCCGATTAAAACTGACACTTTACAGTGGTAAATGCCCAGTTTGTAGTTTTTAATTTTTTCTGCATATTTGTTCTTTTTCACAATAGAGCTGGCTTAATTTTTATGCAACAAATATTTGTTGTTTGCTACAAATGTTACGAATATATCATATGTACATGAGAAAACCACATTTACTGCATTATACCTTCATTTATGAGCTGCTAAAATTTAATAACCTTCAAAAATGAATAGTGGCCAGATAAAAAAATGACTTATTTGTCTGAATCCACTCATATAATCAAAAGAGCTCAGCAGCCATGATCTTATTGTTCAGCTTAGCTAAGCTATTCAAGTACAATTTAATAATTTGAGCTTTTCAAATATAAATTTACATAATTGAGTTTAAATTATTAAAAAACTAAAATTTAATTAAGTGCTAATATATCCACTGGAAGAAAACTATCCACTCCCCTGATTTATAGGGTTGCAAGTATAAAGTGTAAGCATTAACATGCATAACAAATTGTATTCTAAAATGAAATAGAGACATAACATTTTCTAATCAACAAATTGTAGTAACTTATTAATGTGGTCACATGCTGTAGGAACAAGATCCTGTTATAGATAAAAGCTATCCTATAAGTAAATGGTTTATATCAATAGCCTCCAACAGAAGTTTTAACATATTTAACATATGTCAACATGGGATGGAAATGCTAAGGATTCTCAACAGTGACAAATCTATAGATTTGCCAATTTGTTGCTGCCTACTTTTTGTGTGGGTATGTAAGTAACAGGGGAAAATGTGTTAAAAATTCACAGTTGCATGTAAATCCACAACCAAAAATTGTCAGTGCATCCACACCATGCGAATATGTCATTATTTAAAGTGCAGCTTCAGTCAAATATATGCAGTTTGTTAGTGATTTGTGTGTTCAAGTCATCAGTAGTGATAGGATTAAAATTTCCCTACTTAGCATGCAGAAGGTCTGTAAAGTATCATGACTCAAATGTGATGTCTTCTCTGATCATTGATGCTCTCTTTCCCTTTTCCCTTTTGCAGAGTTTGTTGTGCTGTCCATCTTTCGTGCTTTTTTTGTGGAAGATCTTTTGTAGAAGATCTCACATACTGGACCTATTGTTATAATGTGACAATTTGTACCCCTGAATAAAATAGCTCCATAAACTGGACGACTTGAGATTTATAATCTTTACACAGTGTGAGTCTGTGGTGCGTCTGGGGTTAAAACAGGGGTGTTCAGTCTGGAGGCCCATCCTACCGCTATTGTACATGACTGCACATACTGGACATGCCTCTTACTTTCCGTCTCTCTTTCTCTGTCTTTCCACCTTTGCTACCTGCATTGTGCTCCTATGGAGTTATATGTTCCATTAATAAAGGCCTCAAATATACAGTTGAAACCAGAATTTTACATACACTATATAAAAAGACACATATGCATGTTTTTCTCACTATCTAAACATTGCACGTTTAAGATCAATTAGGATTACCAAAATTATTTAGATTTGCCAAATGCCAGAATAATGAGAGATAATTTTTTAAGGCATTGTTATTACTTTCTGCAAAGTCAAAAGTTTACAAACACTAGTATTACTTTGCCTTTAAACAATTGGGATAGACCAAATGATGATGTCATGTCTTTGGAAGCTTCTGATAGGTTTATAGGCAATATCTAAGTTAATTAGAGACACACCTGAGGATGCATTTTAAAGCACCCCAGAAACACAATGCTTCTGTGTGTATCATCATGGAAAAGTCTAAAGAAATAAGCTAAGATATCATTAAGAGAATTCTGGACTTGCACAAGTCTGGATCATCCTTGGGTGCAATATCCAGATAATTGAAGGTGCCGTGTTCATCTCTACAAACAATTATACTCAAGTACAAACAATATGGGAATGTCCAGCCATCATACCGCTCAGGAGGGTGACGTGTTCTGTGTGTCAGAGATGAACATGCTTTGGTCCAACATGTGCATCTCAACCCAAGAACAAAAGCAAAAGACCTTGTAAAGATGCTGGTGGAAGCTGGTAAGATTGTGTCATTATCCACTGTGAAACAAGTACTGTATCAACATGGGCTGAAAGGTCACTCTGCCAGGACGAAGCCATTAGTCCAAAGGAAACATATAAAAGCCAGATTAATATTTGCAAATGCACATAGGAACAAAAACCTACATTATTGGAGACATGTTCTGTGGTCTTATGAACCTAAAATTGAACTGTTTGGCCATAATGACCATCATTACGTTTGGAGAAAAAAGGGAGAAGCTTGGAAGCCTAAGAACACCATCACAATTGTGAAGCACTGTGGTAGCAGCACCATGTTGTGGGGTTGCACCAGGAGGGACCGGTGCACTTCACAAAATCTGATGACATCATGAGGAAAGATGATTATGTGGCAATACTAAAGCAACATCTCAAGACATCAGCCAGGAAGTTAAAGCTTAGTCAGAAATGGGTCATTCAGATGGACGATGACCCAAAGCATACTGCCAAACTGGTTACAAAGTGGCTTAAGGATAACCAAGTCAATGTTTTGAAGAGGTCATCACAAAGCCCTGATCTCAATCCTATTTAAAATATATGGACAAAGGTGAAAAGGGAGGTGCGAGCAAGGTGACTTACAAACATGGCTCAGTTATACCAGTTCTGTCAGGAGGAATGGGCCAAAATTCCTACCAACTATAGTGAAAAGCTTGTGGAAGGATATCCAAAATGTTTGACTAAAGACACACAACTTAAGGGCAATGCTACCAAATACTAATGAAATGCATGTAAACCTCAGACTTTGCAGAAAGTAATAAAAATGCCTTAAAAAAATCTTTCTCACTATTTTGGCATTTGGCAAATATAAATAATTTTGGTAATCCTAATTGACCTAAAATGGATAAAGTTTATTCTGATTTCATGTCAGATAGTGAAAAAACATGCATATGTGTCTTTTTATATAGTGTATATAAACTTCTGGTTTCAACTGTAGTTAAAAAGCAGTACCAGGCCTGTCATGCTCTGTCCAGGAAATTATTCTATACATAACCACCCCCTGCTCCCCTCAGCAAAGCATCAGGTCTCTCTCTCGTCCCAGCACACTATCAATACACTGTGCATGCTCCCTGGGCTGAGCTACATATCACACAGCAGGGCCCACAGACACTGACAAATTGGGTGGGCGAATTCCGACCTGGTCACTCACATGATTGCTATGCAGACACAAAAGTCACTACTAAAGTATAGCACTTTTCTAATGGTATCCTAGGACAAACTTTCATTAATGCTACCCACATTTTAAAATATGATGTTTGTAGTGAGACTAGACTAAATAGACTAAAATCAGATATATACGATAGTTTAGACTTAGGCAAGTAGTGTTTAACGTTAAAATCCAAAATCCTTCTCGATTTAACAATCTATGCTTACTATCTCCACCTTGCTGGGTCCTAGAGACTATCTACATACCCACAGCTGATAGACCAGAGATATTCCTTTCATGTTTGTAATAAAAATGTTTAGACACATTAGATACATTACTTGTATCAACATGGGAGATACCATAAATATGTTCTCCTTGTTGTACATCCCACGTAGCGGATCTTATACTTCGCGCAATCTATACAGTAAATAGCATTTTTTACTTAACATTTTATAAAGCGCTTAATGGTGTGTTCAGTACCATCTATAAGATCTTCTACTAGTTTGGTCTGTTTCACATATTTACAGCAAGCGCATCTCTTTAATCCACATCTGAAGAAGCCCTACATACTAAGCCACTTTGTAGAGGTCTGATTACTCTGGACTAAACTAGGGGAAAGAGAAGAGTACAGAGTAGGAGCTTTCCTAGTAACAAACTTATAATCATCGTGCAACAAATAATTAAAGGAATTGTCTTAATACAACAAAGCTAAGTAATTATCAATAACCTTTTTAGCATTACAAATCTTTACTAAAAGTTGTAACAAATATTGGACCTGAATGCGATATTTTTGTATTCTTTACAGTTACTTTATTCTGAAGTAATGTAGCTCTATTCATATCTTTCATGTTGTTCACAGCCCTATTCAGTGACCATTCAGGGTAGATTCTTTTATGCAACCACTTCACAATTTCACGACCTTCGGTAATAATCCCCTAAGGCCCTTGTGTGTTTTTTTTATTGGTTGATCCGTTTGTTTTTCCTCGCCTTCCAAGAGCCATAATATTTTTCCCCCTACCTAGACATATGAAGGCTTTTATTTTGCAGGACAAGATGTACTTTCTAATGGTTTTATTCACTATACTATAGAATATACTGAGAAACCGCAAAAAAATTCCAAGTGGGACAAAATGTTAAAAAAAACGTACTTGAGACATGTTTGCAACACTTTTTATTTAGGCGTTCCCTTTACAGTATAACACAATTTTGGAGGTTTGGAATTTTTTTTCTTCTACCGTGTTCATCATACAAGAAAAATGATGTTATATTTTCATAAATTGAACTTTTTCAGATGCAGCGATACCAAATAAGTGTAACTTTTTTATTATTTTATTTTTTTATTTGTAAAATGGCAAATTGGGGGTGATTTGAACTTTTAATTTTTTGTAACAGTTTTACAAATTTTATTTTTACTGTAACTTTGAGTCCCCTTAGGGTGCTTCACCACTATGGTGCACGATCGTTTCTATAACCTAATGCATTGCATACAGGGGCTCTAATTGAAGTGAGGAACAGTGCGCGGCACTTTTTCTCATTCATTTAGATGCTGTGGCGATGTTTGCTGCGGCGTTTAAAGGGTTAAACAGTGTGGGATGGTGGCGGGTCCATCCTGCGCTGTAACCGCCGGGTGTTATCTGCAATTAGCACCTGACTATGTAGTGGGATCACATCGTTATCCCCCTTCAAAGCTCCTCAGCGACCCTAGGACATACTCATAAGTCCAGAGTTATTAAGGGGTAAAAGCAAACATCTTAGTGAAGGGGAATAACAGTGTATAATAATCCTACGTCACATATAAGCCAACAATACTCCTCCTCCTTCTAACTCATATTATTGACTATTTTCAAAACATGTTTGGTGTTACATAAGTATCCATAACATCTTTTAACAAGAAGCTGTAAAAACACATCCACCCATTTACATAGATGTTCATTTAAAAAACCAAAACTTGCCACTATAAGTCTCATGAGTGGCAAGAAACAGTTCTTTTGTATTTTTAGGTAAATAGCGGAAGATAGCGGTAACTGGAGATGAAACACAGAGATAATCAAATTCTTTCAGAGTCAATATCTGTAAAGCTAGTTCTTCTTCAGGTACATTTTTAAGATTTTAGTAAATCTGTTTGAGAGATCACCTGGCAGTAACTCATAGGTTGAAGTATCACGAAGGAGCATACAATTATGCAATATATACAGCTCTGTATCCAGTAAAACTACTGAACCTACCTTGTCTTCCCTCTTGATGATCAGATCTTTATTCTTTCTTAACAAATTTACTGTCAATGTTTCTGTATTATCCCTCAAAGAATATTTAGGATTAACATTTGATGATTAAAGGCATCATCTTGATACAATATAAGTACGTTTTTGTTTCCTTTAAATTTTCATTATCCTGAAGTAATGTATCTCTATACCTATCTTGCATGTTGTTGACAGCCCTATTCAGTGACAATTGAAGGTAGCCTCTTTTATGCAAATGAATCAACATTTCACTACTTTCTTTAATAAAGCAAACATTATAAGAACAATTTCATTTGCCTCTAATTAGCTCACCTACTGGTTGTCACGTCCCGGGTGTAGGAGGTGGATACACAGGACCACCGCAAGCGATGGTGTAAGCCACGCCAGGAAACGGAATCTAAGTAGGTCCCGGTTTTCACCAGACCCCGGGCCGCAAAGCGGATGGACTTGCTGCGGCGAGAGTCTACCAGGTCGTTTACCCCCTGACGTGACTTGCTTCGGGCGCCAAGGTATAGCGTGGTGCAAAAATCGTCAGGCAGGCTCATAGTCGGGGACAGGCAGAAGGTCAGGCAGGCGGCACAGGTTCGTGGTCGTGGACGGGCACTAGGTCCAGGCAGGCGGCAAATGCATGGTCGAGGAACGGAAGCTAATGGTACGGTACACGGGAATTTCAGAACAAGGCTTGTAACGCTTTCTATAGGCAGAAATGGCATAAAGATCCGGCAAAAAAGCCCCAGGAAGGGGCGGGCTTAAATAAGGGCAGTGACCGGGCAATACCAATTACTGGTGCACTGGCCCATTAAATCTCGCATTGCGGGCCCGCGCGCCGGCCCTTAGATATCGGGACGCGCGCATCGGGAGGCTGAGACCGCAACAGGAGCCCCGGCCGGGTAAGTAGAGAGGAGCCGGCCGGCCGGGTGAGTGCGCCCACCGCCCGACATGCGGGCGGCGGTGCCGGCTCGTTGCGGCGACCACGGGTGTGCCCGACCCGGGACGGGGGTTAGCGGAACCCACCCGTGCCCAGTACCCCCCCCCCTTCGGCCTCCCCCTCCTTCTGGCCGGGAAAGGAACCTCTGAATTATGTCACGATCCAGAATATTGCTCTCTGGCTCCCAGGACCTCTCTCGGGGCCCGAACCCCTTCCAGTCAATGAGAAAAAAATGCTTACCTCTGACCGTCTTCATATCCAGAAATCTCCTTTACCGAAAGACATCGGGGGTATCGGCCTCAGGAGTGGGAGGAGCAAGTACCCGAGAGAAGCGATTAAGGATGACCGATTTTAGCAGGGAGACATGGAAGGAGTTCGGGACCCTCATAGTGGGGGGAAGGCAGAGCTTGTATGCTACTGGGTTAATGTGCTTGAGCACCTCGAATGGACCCAGGAACCGGGGACCCAGCTTATACCCTGGGAACCTTGAAACGTATATATTTAGCCGACAACCACACCTTGTCACCTGGGGAGAAGGTTGACGGAGGTCTTTGCTTTTTTTCGGCTTGAGCCTTGGTGCGGGCGGAGGCCTGGAGTAGTGAATGGTGAGTCTGTTTCCAGATAGCAGTCAGGTCCTGGACCAGCTCTTCCACAGCAGAGACCTCCGAGGGCACAGAAAGGGGGAGGGGTGGGCGGGGATGTCGCCCGTAGACACTAAAGAAAGGAGCAGAAACCAGCAGACTCCGAGTCCAATGAGTTATATCGAAAACTCGGCCCAGGGAAACAAGCTGGACCAATCATCCTGGCGTGCGGAGACAAAGTTGCCAGGTAGCAACCTAGGGTCTGGTTTACTCTCTCTACCTGCCATTGGACTGGGGGGTTAGGCTGAAAAAAATCCAGTTTCATTTGTAGTTGGTTACAGGGGGAGCGCCAAAATTCTGGAGACAAATTGAACGCCACGGTCCGACACATTTGCCGAGGGAGCCCATGCAGCCGAAAAATATGTAGAAAAAATAGACTGGCAAGGCGAGGAGCTGGGGTAGGCCCGGCAGAGGAATAAAGTGGGACATCTTTGAAACACCCAGATCACGGTGTTGCCAGCGGAAGGAGGGAGATCCGTGATAAAATTCCATGGCCACATGGTCCAAGGACAGCTGGGAAATAGGTAAGGCAGGAGCAGACCTGCCGGTTTGAGACGAGGAGACTTGTTCCGGGCACAGAAGCGCAGGCCTCCACGAACCCACGAACACCCTGGGCTAGGCTCGGCCACCAGTAGAATCAAGAGATGAAGAGCAGGATCTCTGCCCCTCCTGGTGCCCCGCCATAACGGAGCAATGATCCCATGACAATATCTTCTTCCGAAGAGCGGGAGGGACGTATGTCTTGCCGGGAGGAAATGCTTTTTAGAATCTATCGGTGCGGCCGGGGATGAGCCGTTCTGGAGGGATAATGTGCCATGGAAGTGGACTTGTCCCATCACATCCGAAGCACGGGAGAGAGCGTCGGCCTTGACATTTCGTTCCGCAGGGCGAAAATGAATGAGAAAATTAAACCGGGAGAAGAAGAGGGGACCAACGAGCCTGGCGTGGTTTTTAAGCGTTGGGCAGTCTGGAGATACAGCAGATTTTATGGTCAGTAAGATGCTGACAGGGGGACAAGCCCCCTCCAAGAGATATCTCCATTCTTCCAGTGCCCAGCTTGATGGCCGCAATTCCCGGTCGGCGCGATAAGAGTAGTTCCTTTCAGCAGAGGAAAAACTTTTAGAAAAGAACCCGCAAGTGAGGGTTTTCCCTTTTGGGGCCCTTTCTGGGAGAGTATGGCCCCGGCCCCCACTGAGGAGGCGTCGACCTCGAAAAAAAAATGGTTGTTCGTATCGGGCCCGAGAGAGCACTGGCGCAGAGGCGAAGGCACATTTTAATTTAGAGAAGGCTTCCTCTGCCGCTGGTGGCCAGAGCTTAGGATTAGCGTTCTTTTTGGGGTTAAAGCCACTATGGGGGAACCAGCGGGGAAAAATGTGGAAATAAATGCCTGAAATTTAGTTGGCGAACCCCAGGAATCTTTGTATGGCTTGGAGACCCACGGGGCCCGCGTCACTGTAGGACGGCAGACAATTTTGCGGGGTCCATCTGTAGGCCCTTGTCAAAATGATGTAGCTGAGGAAGGGTAGGCTTTGCTGATGAAACTGGCACTCTCAAGTTTGGCATAGAGGCAGTTGGCCCTTAGACATCTGAGGACCTGGCGCACGGAAAATTGATGGGACTCGAGGGGCGGGGAGAAAACCAGAATGTCGTCAAGATACACAACCACGCATGTGTACAGGGGGTCCCGGAAGATGGCATTGACGAATTCTTGGAAGACGGCCGGGCATTGCAGGCCCGAAGGGCATGACCAGGTACTCGAAGTGCCCGTCGCTGGTGTTGAAAGCGGTCTTCCATTCGTCACCCTCCCGTATCCGTATGAGGTTATAAACCCCTCGCAGGTCCAGTTTAGTAAAGACCTTGGCACTTCGTAGACGGTCAAAAAGTTCTGTGATCAAGGGTAGGGGGTAGCAGTTCTTTACCGTGATCCCTTTTTGAGGCCTCGATAGTCTATGCAAGGACGCAGGCTTCCGTCCTTCTTACCACAAAAAGAACCCGGCCCCCGCTGGAGAGGAGGACTTGCGGATAAACCCCCTCTGGAGATTCTCCTTGAAAATAGTAGACATAGCCAAGGTCTCAGGTACCGACAGGGGGAAAACCCTGCCACTGGAGGAGACGTCCCGGGCAGAAGATCAATAGACCAAATCGTATGGGCGATGGGACGGCAACGTCTCAGCTTGCTTCTCGGAGAAGACATCTGCGAAGGCTTGGTATGGTGCAGGAAGGCCCGTCAGAGGCTTAGACGACCCCGAAGAAGCGAAAAGCACCGGGCGAGGTGCCACCACACAGCGAGACTGACACTCTGAACCCCAACTCAGGACTTCGCCATCTGCCATCGAGCACGGGCGCGTGGCGTTGCAAACCTCGGAGACCCAGGAAATGGACGAGGAGGAACGGGGGGAGTACGTAGAACGCAAGTCTCTCCTTATGCAGCACCCCTACTTGTAGGACCAGGGGCTCAGTTCGGAATCGAATTGGATCCTTGAGAATATCTCCACTGACCAAGGAGATGAGTAGGGGCTTCTCCAGGCGGATCACAGGGAGGTTATGCTGGGATACCAGGGCAGCGTCCAAGAAATTTCCGGCAGACCCCGAGTCCCAGGAAAGCAGTAGCCGGAAACTGGGCTCCAGGCCCAGTGCCGACGATCAAGGGCAAGGGCAGGCGAGGAGAGGGCTTGCTCTCACCTAGGGCCGCCTCTCCCTCGTACCCTAGTGCGCCCGTTTCCCGGGCGCTGAGGCGCAGTGGACAGGATCTGCGGAAATGGGGCTGCACTGCCACGTACAGGCAAAGATTCTCCTCACGTCTTCTGGTTAGCTCAGTTGTAGACAGGTGGGCCCGATCCACCTCCATGGCCTCTGTGGCGGCAGGTGGCGAGGGCAACTGAGGCGGCCTTTGAAATACTGGGGCCAGACGAGGACGACGACGGGGTCTAGCTTGCTCCCATTCCTGCCCGGGGTTCCTCCTGGCGTTTCCGAGAAACGGATGTCAATCCGAGTGGCCAGGGAGAAAAAGGTCACTCAAGGAAGACGGAGATCCCCGGGGGGATTTGAGCATCTTGAATGCGGAAAGGGGAGGCCTTCTTGAAGGTGGCAGTCAATGCCGCTCATTCCACGATAACTCGGGAAACCAAAGTTGCGGAAACGTACGGCATAATCGCCTACAGATGAGTCCCCTTGGCGCAGATTTAGCAAGGCGGTCTCGGCAGACGAAGCCCGGGACGGTTCCTCGAAAACGCTCCTGAACTCGGGGAGGAATGAAGCCAGGTTAGCTGTGACCGGATCGTCCCTGTCCCAGAGGGGGGTAGCCAGGCCAGGGCTTTTCCCGGAGAGAAGGCTGAGCACGAACGCCACCTTAGACCCTTCGGTAGGAAATTGGGTTGCCCATTAACTCAATATGCAGGGAGCATTGGGTGATAAAGCCCTGCAGGCCTTGAGTCCCCGTCGAATTTGGTTGGCATAGATAGACGGAGCCATGGACCAGCGGTTGGAGCCGGAACCGGGGGAGCAGCGGGAGCCACGGGAGCGGGTTGCTGCTGCTGAGCGGCCAGGAACTGCTGCATCATGGCGGAGAGATTGGGGTGAGTTTTCTGGGCTTGCTGAGCGAGCTTTTTTGACTGCTGAGCCACAATGGCGGTGAGGTCAGCGTCAGACGGCAGAGGCACCTTGGGCGGGATCCATGGCCAAACTTACTGTTTACGTCCCGGTGGGAGGAGGTGGATCCACAGGACCACCCGCAAGCGATGGTGTAAGCCACGCCAGGAAACGGAATCTAAGTAGGTCCCGGTTTTCACCAGAGCCCGCCGCAAAGCGGGATGGGGCTTGCTGCGGCGGGAGTCTAAACCCGGTCGTTACCCCTGACGTGACTTGCTTGCGGTGGCAGCCAAGGTATAGCGTGGTATAGAATCGTCAGGCAGCTCGTAGTCGGGGACAGGCAAAGGTCAGGGCAGGCGGCACAGGGTTTGTGGTCGTGGACAGGCACTAGGTCAGGGCAGGCGGCAAGATGCTGGTCGAGGAACGGAAGCTAATGATACGGTATACGGGAAGTCAGAACAAGGCTGGTAACGCTTTCTCTATAGGCAGAAATGGCACTAAAGATCCGGCAACTGCCCCAGGAAGGGGCAGGCTTAAATAAGGGCAGTGACCGGCAATAGCCAATTACCGGTGCACTGGCCCTTTAAATTTTGCAGTGCCCGGCGCCGGCGACGTTCGCCTTAGATATCGGGGACGTGCGCACCGGAGGGTGAGACCGCAACAGGAGTGCGGCCCGGGTAAGTAGAGAGGAGCCGGGCCGGCCGGGTGAGCGCGCCCACCGCCCGACATGCGGGCGGCGGTGCCGCTCGTGCGGCGACCACGGGTGTGCCCGCGATCCGGGACAGGGGTCGCGGGCCCACCCGTGACACTGGTAAAGCCTTCATAACATGTTTGTGGTTGCATCGGTTAGCATGCAAAATGTTGTTACTAACTGTCGGTTTGCTATACGTTGACGTACAGATTATGCAATTTGTGACAACCCCATAAAGAGAACTATCCAAAAAACAATATTTGATTTATGAGACTGAAATGTAAAAAATAAATCAAATGCATTATGATTTAAATATGACATGAACCCTGGTATGGCCGCTATACCCGACTTCCAGATGACTATGACGTTATCTGTATAACGGCCATAGCAGTGTATGCATTCAGCATAGGGATTGATCAAAAAAACATAACATTCCTCAAGCCACAAAACATATAGGTTTGCTGGTGACGGAAAAAATGTAGCTTATATGCAAGTAAAATGTAATATAAAACACACCGTTGCTCTGCAGGATGTAGCAGCCACTGGATAGAAGAATAAATAGATATCCGCACCAGTCTTGTGGTATACAAAGTAGAATTTTTATCCAAGCAGTAAAAAAGAAAAATATACAAAAAAGTGGTCTTTAGAGAAACAGGGTATGCTAAGATAGAGTGACCTAACCAACGCATTTGGAACAGGTGTTCTTACTCATGGTTTAATTAGGCACATCTAAAGGCTAATTATATAGCCTGCAATTAAAGGCATATACACCCTAAAAACTTTATATACAAATAAAATATACAAAAAATCTACAAAAACAAATATAAATTACCAAAAAGATTAATAATGCAATGCTAAATCTGTCCTAGAGTTAAGACCAATAGGATAGGACGTATCCAAACACAAAATCCGAAAACATTCACGTCTCCAATCACCTCCTCTCATGAATCTATTGACTTGTTCAAGCTGGAAAATCTAAAATTACTTAAATTGCCTGTATGTTTCTGGAAAAAATGTTTAGAAACATTTGACGGGTCATGTGCATTAGCTTTACTGGCATACTGTCTTTTGCAGATAGAATTGTTGACAAAACATAAAATAATTATGTGACAATAAATAATTGATAACCAGCAAGATGACATTAATGAGATCTTCACCATGCATTGAATATTTATGCAAATTAAATTCTACAGCTATTAAGGCTAGTTGATAGGGAATTACAGTGTACACATAGATGTTCACATAGATGTTCATTTAAAGAACCAATACTCGCCACTATAGGTCTCATGGGTGGTGGGAGCTTGTTCTTAAGCAAAGAGTGGAAGATAGGGGTGACATGAGATGAAACAAAATTACAAGAATCTGTAAAGATATATAGAGATGATGAACAGTATTGTACTCTGGTTAATAAAATCAAAGCTTATATTGCTGAACTAGAGAATAATAAAATAAAAAAATTAATAAATAAATAAAAAAATTTTTTATTTTATGCGCCAAAAATTTTCGCCCCTTTTACAATGAGAGGGTATAATTACAGAAAAAAAAACAGACATTACACAGTAAAAGCACTTACAGGTGAAAACAAGTTGGGGCCCCTGCCGCAAGAGTTACAATCAAGGGGGTGCCGGGGGGGAAACAAAGGGGGAGAATGCTAATTTAAAAGGCCCCACCCTTTTTTATAAATATGGGGAGGTTTACATACAAATTTGGTAAACCCTCCACCATGACTGAAATCTTATACAGATAAGTACCTGTGGTGCCCTAGTGTAGGGAGTGACAGAAATGTGTGTGATAGAAGGGGTGGGTTGCAATTTTGGTTTTTTTGGCCTGCTGAGAAAAATGTGTTTTTAGGCCTCTTAAAACTACAAAGGTGGGATTGTGCCGATGGTATTGGGGAGGGTTTTCCAAAAATGGGTGCAGCACGTGCAAAAACTTAGCGGGCATGGGGGGGTTCAGATATTGTGTCTGTGTTTGATGTCCGTAGCTGAGTGGGGGAGAGCGGGGAGGGTGGTAGACGAGTGAGGGAGGAGATGTATGGGGGGTGCAGCCTTGGGAGAGCTTTATGGTGAAAGTGATGAGTTTATGCTGTATTCTGTACTGGATGGGCAACCAGTGCAGCGAGTGACAGAGAATGATATTATCAAAATAAAAAAAATAAAAAAAATCCAGAGGTAGGTTACGGAACTAAATCAGTTTGTGATTGGGACCCCTGGAATAAAACTACACCTAAATCCATCCTTAGAGTGCTTTCACATGGTGTGTTTTTAATGTGTTTTTGTTCAGAAATGTATAGCATTAATTGCTGTGCCTTTTGTAAAAAAAAAGCTTTCCCAAAAAAAATGTTTTTCAAAAAATGTATCAAAAAATGCATAAAAAAACGAAAATGTGTAAAAGCCCCCTTTTAAAAAAAGGAAAGCCCTTTAAAACTCCCATTTACACTTTTTTAAGGACAGCCATGGGAGTCCTTTAACGAAAAAAAGATATGTCAAATTGTGTGTCTGATGACCAGGCATTAAGAGCACCCTAAATATTCCCTTTTGGAAACCAATATGAGGATTTTTTCCCCGGATTTGCAACAACGTTATATCAAAAAATGATGTCGGAAAGCAGGACGGAAACATTGAAAAAGATATCTGCAAAGAAAATGGAGATTCATGAAGAAACAATACGGGACAAAAAAAAGTATTTTAATTATCCCATTTATTTTTAAAAAAAAGGAAATTTCTTTACAAACATATATCTGGAACATCAGGTTTTAAACATAAAAAAAAGAAGGGGTTTTCTGTAACACCCAAAAAATTTTTAACATTCCAATGAACAAGTCTTTAAATTGGTTTCAAGAGTGCTTTTTAAATTTAAAGACTCCCAAAAAATTTAAATGAAAAATCATAAAAATAAGTTTAAATTCAAAATTAAAGTGACTTTTTAAACTAAAAATCTGGACTTTTACCATTAGAATTCATGCCTTACAGTTTAGAAAAAATTTTTAAAATTTTGGGACCGAAGGGGTTTAATCAGATTTCATTGTTTGTTTTTAAATTTTAAAAAATTCTTGGAGGGATAATAAAGATAAATTTACAGTAAATGTGTTAAGAAAGAATAAAGATCTGCCCATCAGGAGAGCAGACAAAGGAAGTTCAGTAATTTTACTGGATACAGGGCTCTACATATTGAGTAATTTTATGCTCCTTAGTGATACTTTACTAAAGATCTTAAAAAAAATTACTTGAAGATGTCCGAGCTTTAGGGATATTGACTCAGAAAGAATTTGATTACCTCTCTTTTCATCTTCAGTCACCCCTACCTTCTGCTGTTTGCCTAAAAGGCAGAAGAACTGGCTTCTGCTACTCATGAGTCCTATAGTGGCAGGTTTTTGTTCTTTAAATGAACATCTATATGAATGGATGGATGTGTTTTTATAACTTCTTGTTAAAAGATGTTATGGATACTTTTGTGACACCAAACATGATTTGAAAATGGTCAATAATATGAGTTAGAAGGAGGAGTATTGTTGGCTTACATGTGACATAGAATTGTTATACACTGTTATTCCCCATTACCCAGATGTTTGCTTTAAAAAAGAAAGTAGTGACATTTTTAATAGTTTGCTTAAAAGAGTCTACCCTGAATGGTCACTTAATAGGGCTGCCAACGTCATGAAAGATAGGAATAGAGATACATTACTTCAGGATAAAGAAGATGTAAACGACACAAAAATATTGTATTCAGGTCCCATATTTGTTACAACTTAGTAAAGATTTACAATATGGTGAAAAGGTTATTGGTGAGTACTTTCCTATATAGTATCAATTCCTTTAATTATCTGTTGCGGGATGGTTATAAATTTGCTATTAGGAAAGCTCCTACTCTGTACTTTTCTCTTTCCCCTAGTCTAGCCTGTAGTATTCAAATGTCTAAAAATTGGCTTTGTACGGAAGGCTTCTTCAGTTGTGGGTTAAATAGATGCTCTTGCTGTAAGTAAGATGTTCTAGATGGTACTGAACACACCATTAAAGGGATCCTGTCACATAGGTTATGCCAGCCTTGGTGAGGACAGCACAAGCTAGAGACAAACATGCTGTTTCCAGTGCTGTATCCCTTATTCTGTAAGATGCAGTAGTTTCACAGCATTTAATGACCAAATCTGCAGAGCACAGGCTGCTCTGCCAGAAAAAAAACTCTGCTTAAATCATGAACAGGTGTAAGCCCCACCCATCCATGGCAAGCTCCACCCCCTCCTGACTGATTAACTTATTACTTTCAATAGATGGAAACCTGTGAAAAACCAGCAGGGGGGCAGGGCTGGACCGGGTGGGGCTTACACCTGGTCATGAATTAAGGGGACTCTTTTCTGGCAGAGCAGGCTGCAAACCACCATATTTGAGCATTAAATGCTCTGAAAATACTGTATCTTACAGAATAAGGAACACAGTGCTGGAAACAGCATGTCTGTCACTAGCTTGAGCTGTCCTCAGCGAGAATTCCATAACCTATGTGACAGGTGGATTATTTTAGAATTGGCAAGGTGCATGATCAAGGCAAAACTCGTGGCAGATATTGTATGTGAACTGGTTGGGGCTTTGTGCCAGGGCTGCTTTTTAGTTTCAGTCTGGCTCTGGGACAAACTGAAGGGTCTGTAGATCAGCTCTGTAGGAGATGATGACATGTTATAGCAATATACCAATAACATCTATGATTGCGTAACACTTTTAACTATGATCATTTGTGATTATGTAATTTACCCCATAACTCTGTAACTATGTTATACTGTAATTTTTTTACAATATCATCTGTTACTAATAGAACATTTAACCAATAGGTGACAACTAAAATGGCTGCTAAAATGTCTCTGAGTAAATAAAACATAATTTCCAAACTGTGATTATAGCTCTAACTTCTGATTTACCAGTATGTTGTACCTTTATAGTTGGTTGGAAATCTAATACATTTAATCAAGGAGAATATCCATATGCTCTGATTTTGCCACCAGTACACCACAGCCAATGTTACTTAAATCCTGGCACTATACTGAAACAACAGTTCATTTAATTATAATTGTAAATTATATTTTCTCACAATTGTTCCCTTAACACTGACAAATATAAACCACTGTTGCCTTTATTCCCTTCCCTTATCAACAGAAGGTGGTATTCCAGCTGTTGAGGTGGAAACCTTATCTAAAGCACTTAATGAGTAAGCTACTTATTGAATATTTTCCAGATGGGTTTTAAAACCTTTCAATAACTCATTGAAAATGTCTGGTTGCCAGGGCAATACTGATTTAAAATGAAAATGAAAACTTTGCCTATATATTTTACAAACATTTCTAATTCATTTGGGATTCAAGTGATAATACTAACACATTTGCAATTTTCTTGGTATCCCAAAGAAACAAGGAAATACATATATTTAAACAACATAGCTATTTTAAAAAATACTGGCTTGAAAACACATACATACATTCAATCTGCCATCCCAGAATCCCATTTGTCTTGTAGATTTAACTGTTTACTTTTTAACAATATTTTTAGTACCAATTTGTGACATTTTGTGCATATGTTTATTGAAAAACCCATAGACAAAATACCAAATATGATAATGGTGCATTATGAAAAATATGCTGTTGGCAACCAAACATGTAACTCAAATACCAGAAAGTAATATAGACTTTTCAATAACTTACTACAGAAGTAAACACCATAAAAAACACCCGAGAAAATGCAGCAACACACTGTAAATCCAGCCTAAAGTAAAAGTGAATATTACACAAGGCAGTAGTGCTTTACTTTATAATATGTTCCGCTTTTATAAATAATTAGAATTCAAATATATTTAAATTTAGTTTTTTTTTGTAATAATATCATTTTGGCACATCAAAAAGATAAATCAATGAATCGGAAAACCGTCCCAAGAAAATGTGCTGGACTCTATCTTTATAGATGTATTTTTTATTTTATCAAAGGAAAACGCATTCGTGTCTATCCGACACTTCATCAGTTCCATACATAGATGACAAACAGCAGGCGGTTTATATACCTTAAAAATACCTTAAGGTATTAAAACCGCCTGCTGTTTGTCATCTCTGTATGGAACTGATGAAGTGTCGGATAGATAGGAAACACATTTTCCTTTGATAAAATAAAAATTAAATTTATAGAGATAGAGTCCAGTGCATCTTCTTACACCGGTTTTCCGAGGACAGATCAGCAATAAAGCTAATCTTTGCCTTATTCTCGATTGTGCATCGCTCTCCTACCTCCTCCTGGGAAGAGAAAACCCATGCCTGACCCCTTTCAAAACATTTGAAAATAACCCTGTAAAGCTTTGTGCCTGGAATTAACACAACCAAACAAGGTGAGCCATAATTCACTTATCCTACATGCTTTCTGCTGTAAGTAGCAGTATTACATGAGGAAGTGCCGTCTCTGTTTTTTTTCTTCTTTACACGTATATTTAAAGATGGCATAAGAATAATTTGGCTTGAACACAGGGACCAATGAACTAGCCAGGTGATTGTCAGTGTATTACTGTTTGATCAACAGGAATTCCTACAAAGGAGGCTTGGGTCCTGCTAGAGAAGTCCGAAGTGGATCCCAGCTTTGCATATATCATGCTGGCATTAGGTATGTGATACCTATGCAGTCACACAGGGTGCATCACCTATCATTTTTAAAGGGATACCAATGGCTCAGAATAGACAGATCTTACAGCCCAAATCCAACTAAATGGAAAGTCAGCTACCCCAAATGCTGCTATGCATATTCCCCATGTTTATTGTTTGGGTTGTTTTGTTTCTCATTGTAGAAGTGTATTACTTTGACACTAGAAGAGGCACCAGAGGGACATCAATAAAAGGTACAGTTGAGAGGGCTATCAAACCTAAGGCCAGTCCTGTGCATCACATCTGTACTACAAAATCAGCAGTCAAAGCCGACCACCAAAAACAGGCAGAGATGAAATGGAAAAAGTGCTGTCCTCAGGAGCCAAAAGAGTATCTGGAATCATTTCTGGTATGTCAGGTAAGGGTGTGATGACTGTTTGGGACCATGCAAAGGCATTGTGCCTATACATATCCTGCCACAGCCTCAACTGACCTGTCAATTGTAGTATAGATTGCCAGAGAGGATTCCAGCAAAATGAGGAAAACTTTTCAAGGGGTTATATTTTTAAATTTCTATGGATAAAAAGGAGCTTCTCTGTTTGCCAATTAAGTGAGATAGCAGATATTTAATGTTTTATTTATTCCTTAGTTTCATGTCATGTTCAAAAGAATAGCATGATATAGGTAGAAGCTGCTCAACCCAATAGCAGACAGTGTGCATCACCTGTCATTAGGTTAATCAAACTCAGGGCATTTACATCTTGCAATCTTGATCCCACAAAAGCAAAGTCAGCTACCCAGGTTGCAGTTACATTCCCTATTTCATTGATTGGGCAGTTTTATTTGTACAATATAGAACTGTAATATCTGCGCCGCTAAGTAGTAATGAGGTACTTCAAAGAAGGTGCTGCACAGATGTGAAGACTATACTTGGGAAATTGCATAGATTTAATTTCAAATTTCTATCATTGAACAAGGGCTCTGATTTTGTTAATGTAAAAAAGCAGATGTTTAAAGTTTATTTAGCTCATAATGTAACATTTTTGTCTGAATAAGGGCATAATGTAGCTCAAAACTGGTTCCCTTAATATCACTGCAAGCATAGCTTCCACCTAGCAGTGATTCATGTAACAAAAAGGCCTGAAAGGTCATTAATGTCCATTTTTGTGTGAATTAAAAAATAATATTCCCCTTCTCTGAATGATGTAGACTACATCTACATGGCAAAAGCAAAATACCGTTGGATTCTGTTATACAATCCGACCAGTATTTTGCAATCGGTCTTCACCATGATGTTTTTGCATTGATTTTGCGATCGTTTTTTGTCCGGCCCAAATTGAACACTACTACAATGCACCATTTTCTGGAGGATTATAGAACATGTTCTAAGTTTTTTTGACTGGATTTCAGATTTGAAATACGACCTCAGAAAATCTGAGCTGTGTAGGCTACAGCTCAGATTTTCTATTTAGGTCTTTGGCAATGATTTACAGTTGTATTTTTTGTGGGTTCTAAATAAAATATGACTGTAAACTAGTGCCGTGTAGACGTAGCCTTAAGGTAAATTACTTAGTTCCCAGATGTCTTATTTGTAATAGTTAAAAGGGACCTGTCATTAAAATTTGGCACCAATAACCACCACCATATATGATATTGCCATTTTTGTCCATGCTGAGTCCAGGGAAATCTGAACAAAGTATGGGCAAAACATTCAGTGGGTTGTAAATTTTAAGACATGTATCATTTTGTTTGGAGTTTTACTATATTTTTACATATAGGTATTTTAAAAGTATTACTGTATTACTTGTAGCATAATTGTCAGACATCATATAAGCATTCTCATGCATGTATTTTTTCTGTATTGGTGTAATAGGACATATTATGCTTTTTAATTTGTATCATCATGCATTTAAAAAAAAACATAGTTTTATTACTTTTAGACTATTTTATATGTACTTTGTAGGAATAAATCATTTTGAGTTGCATACATTAATATTGGTGTTGTTTTAGTAAGCCCCAATATTTTAGGTGGCATTCTAATGATGTCCAAGTATAATGTGGATGAATGACTACAATTTAGAAAAACAACACTGACAGTTTACTGTAGCAAAGACTACAGAGATCGAAACCTGCTCCTTCGTACCTAACATGGAATCTCCACATGCCTCCTACTATATAAAAAAAATAGCTAGATGGACCATTCCTTTTATTGTGTGAGGTTGGCCACAGTTTTATTCAACTGTTAAAGATAATACTAACCTGTGGCTAACTAAACGGCTGAGACTTGCTTACTCGGTTGAAGAAAATCAATGAAGGTGTGATGGAACTGCAAAATCTGAGATTCTATCATATGGCAGCTTTCTTAAATTAGGTTAAAGCATGGTGGACCCCACTGCCGATGAACTATGGGCTACCATGAAGGCTGCATTAGATAGCCTTCCCACTTTACGATCCTGGTTATTCAATCCTTTCAAAGGCATTGAACAGTCTACCAAATACTCACCTGCAATTCAAACCACTATTCCATATTGGTAAGAATTATTTCCAAATAAATTTACTTCTTTTACTAGTCTTCAATCTGCATTCCTCTCCTTGCCTTGACCAGCTGTATCCATGACAGCTGTATCCATTGTTCTCTTTGAACAATTGGGTTGCACTAGGTATAAACACTCTTGATAACCTGCTTCATGGCATTAATATATGCCCATTTACCAATTTGGTTGAGACATATAAACTCCTCTTGTCAGGCCATTTTATATATCTCCAAATAGCTTGCTTTAAGAAGGAAAATACTTGCAGGACATGTAAAGTTCTAGCTCCTGTCCTAACTATATATACTGTACATAAAGGCACCCTTCCAAGACATCAAACAGACACAAGAATTTTAAATGATATTATTTTGAAAAACTTTTATTCCACTGAAACAGCCAAAAGTCTGTATTTGGGAAGTCTAGGGAAGTCCTTCTCTGACACACTGTGAAATATAGCTATAGTGTGGGCTCATGAAGCATCAGCAAGTTCTAGCTTTAAGGAACTATACCAAAAACCTTTTACTACATAGTACCACACCCATCCATTTTTCTGGAGATATTGTAATACACGTGGCTCTCTATTCATTTTTCAGGGTGGAGAAGAAATATACCCTTCAGTCAATTTCAAAAAACATATCAACTATAATGAACCAGCAAATAACAAAAACATTTTTATAACAAGGTTTTCCAAAAACATTAATTGAAAATGCCAAGAACAAAACTGGTCAATTAACACAAAAACAATGCATACAACCATAGCCTAAATTTTTTTTCTAAAAGTTCATCACAATATCATAATACTTTCATCATTGCATTTAATATACATCACAAAGAATTTAAAAATATTTTAGAAAAACAATGGAACATTTAATTAATCCATTTCCAGTTCCACAATTTCCCTCTCATTGGAAAATTTAAAACTTTTTCCATCCCGCTTCGTCAAACAACCAAAAACCTTA
>JAODAL010049416.1:0-28198 GCA_025379985.1 Phyllomedusa bahiana | reverse complement strand
TAAATGCCCAGTTCAACAAAATGGGGTTGAAAAAACCCCTTTTTTTCCGGCCTTTTAAATGTGGGGGTTTGGGGTTTGGGTCATGGGGGCCCCAGGACGGGAAATAGTCAATGTCCAGTGAAAAAAATGGTGGTTGAAAGACCCCTTTTTCCCGGGGCACTTTTTAAAATGGGGGGGAATGCGGGTTTTGGGGTCTGCTGCGTTCCGGACGGGGTATTCAATTCCTTTTCAAGTAACAGAGGGTTCAAATATACTCCCTTTCTGGCATTTTTAATTGGGGGTGATGCAGGTTTAAGGGTGGGCTGTGGACAAGCGGGGTTTATAAATGGTCTGTAAATTTTTTTCTGTGATTTTTTAAAAACCCTAAGTGTGTTTGCCAGATGTGCACGTACCCATTGACTGTTGGGGTGTTAATTTCACTTTTCCCCTTGTTTGGGTGTAAATAAATAAAGGGTGTTTTGCTCTCCCATAGACTTTATTGGTAATCGCTCATAATCGATGTCCTATCGAAAAACCTTATCGATAGCGGCCGACTATGACTATCGATCGATCTCGATAGCCAACGCAATCACTCAACACTAGTAATGACTTTTAAATAAACTTTTTAGTTTTATAAGGAAAAATTTTGTTTCTCTCTAGGGGACAGTTCCTTTTTCTTTTCTCTGTCATTTTCTATAGTCAGATTTTTTTTGTGTTTTTTGCTGAATTTAGGGTTTTGCCTGTAGGGGTGGTCCCGCCCCTCGGCCCGCGAGCCGCGGGGCCACCCGTGGCCCTCCCCCGGGTCCTGCGGGGTCAGGTGGCGGCGTGGCCGGGATGGGCTGTGGGACCACTCGCCCTGGAAACTCACCGACCGCTTACTGGCATTCCGCGCCCTCTCCGGCCAAGGCCCCGGCCCGTTCTTATAAAATTTAAAGGGCCCGTGCACCCCGGGAATTTGGCTAATTGCCGGGCGCTGCCCCTATTTATGTATTCCCTCCGCAGCGAATCTTCCTTGCTGGTCTATGTCTGCCTGATGCACTAGAGGAAAGCGTTCTTCATGGGTTTCTTGCCTTGCAGTGTTAACGACCTCTTGCATATGTTTCTTGACTCGCGCCAACTTCTTGCCGCCGGCCCTGACCTTCCTGCCTCGAACCTCGACTTTCACGTTAGATCCAAGCAATGGATCCCGCCTAGGTGCCACTGCCAACGCTTCGCGGATCATTCACGACCACATTGTTGCCCAAACAGTCGCCCGCAGATGCGCAACAAGCACATAGCTATTCGGGTCAGCTGTCGCCATGACGCGTCACAACTCCTGGCATTCCCAGCAGCGCTCCAGCTACCTGCCTTTTTCGCCGCGTGATTCCAACACCTCAACGGACAGCCACGCTGGCAAAACGTGTGCCCGAAGCTTCGCCTTCCTTCAAGTGTCGACGGGGGACTCATAAGACTTGCAGTGGATTTATCTCACGCAGATGCTCAAGTGGCACGTGGAGCTGATGGACCGACCAATTCCTCACAGAAGGGTCAAAAGTAGGTTCGTGGTGAGACCGCTTTATCCGGGAAAAAGTCCTGGCTGGTGGCGACATATCCCCTTTGTGGCCGGAACGACCCGTGACTGCAGACCTACAAGGTTTTAATCACTAAATTCTGCAGCGGTTTTGCAGGACCCTGCTCGAATGGCGTCCGCTCTGCGACGGAAACGGCAGATACTGAACCTAGACCAGGGGGTATCTTCCGTAGGAGACCTTAATGCGGTCAATTTCTGCACCCTAGCCTCCGAGCTGTCGTGGATTTGAAGCCGATCCTCCTGTGACACATTCAAGAAGGGCCTGTTCAGAGCAGATGTAAAAGGACCGCACTAGCCATGGCGTCAGCGAGAGTCTTCGTCCATCTTTAAGTTGAGCGATACTTATCCATCCTGGCCACTCGCACTTTGACGTGCGTTTCACCGGGGGACTAGTGACAGCAGGAGATACTGCCAGGAGCGTGGAACTCGGCCACAACTTTCGCCGTCTACCTCTCTGGCTCCTTTGTTCCAGAGATCATCCACATACCCCTCCAAGGTTTCCACCGAAGATAACCATGCAGGGGACGGGCTTCCACTTGTCGGATTTAGAGCTTGTCCGCCACATGTCCGGATGGATGAATCACTTATGCCTCTATGTGCCAGTCCGGACCATTTCCATAGGTAGCTGTCCAGCTTACAGTCCTTCTGGTGTTCGGAAACGCTCGCACCTTGGTGCCGTTAAGGAGAGTGAGTCTCAGGTGCTCAGTACTTCCCTCTCCACGACTGATGTTGCAAGTGGAGCAACGTTCACAGGTAGACGACGGATTGATGAGTCGTATGCTCTGCGATGCTCACACCTTACCTGGACTCCCGGCTCCGCGGGAATCTTCATTCATGACTCCTTGGTTGTCTCGTTATTCACTTGCCAGTGATCCGCACTGGGAAGCCCCGCTCTGCTTATCTTTATTCCTTCATGTGGGGAGCTTCTTAACGGACCTCCACATTCAAGTTTAATTAAACCACGGCCAGTGACCCTTCTGTTGTTGGGGGTGTACAACAAGATAAAAGATTATTTCTTCCACCGTCCTGCCTCGATCTTCTTCGGCGATCCTGTTTGGGGCTAAACGCCTGGCTGCAACGTTCACGGTCCCCTGATGCTTGATTGTGAATGCACAGGGCGATCAGTACTGCGTTGGGGCATCAGAGTGCACAGACCTCCTGTTTGGTCGGCACACCCTGGTTGTCCATCCTCCTTCTCAGTCGCCCTCAAGCCTTCTGCCAGGTCTGCCAGGGGCATGAAGTACAGGATTTTGGGGAATGTATTCTCGGAGAAACGGCTGAGATGCTGCCGCCCCACCAGCCGTATGACTGGTACTCCCATAGACCTCCTACGGAACCTGTCCCACCCACGGGACTAGGGTCTTACCGCTAGTCTGTGACCGAGACTTCGTGGCCATGGTCGGCCACATTCAGGAAATTTACTGAAACGGTTTCATACGTCAAATCCTCCTCTCCAGCCAGTGCGCTGGGTTCTTTCTAGATCCAGAAAGAAAGACGGCTCTCTTTGCCCGTGATATTGATTTACAGAGTGGCTAAACAAGATTCACGGTGGAAAGATTCGACTCCCTCTACACCCTGATCTCTGAGCTCACTTGAGTCGTCTCGAGGAGCCAAGGGGGTTTACAATGGACTACATGGGGCCTTTATAGACCTCATCGAATTCGAGATGTGGGGGACGAGTGGAAAACGGCCTTCAATACGTTGGTGTGACGGGGCATTAAGAGTATCTTCGTGATGCCCTAGTGGGCTATGCAAACGCCCCAGCATAATTTCAGGAGTCGTCAATGACGTCTTTCAGGGTACTCGCTCTAGTTAACACCATGCAGCTCATAGTTTATCTGGTCAATATCTGTTCATTTTCCGCTCTGACTTACAGACTCATCGGTACAAGATACGCCTGGTTCTGCGATGTTCTGTACGAACATTCGGCACTGTATGCCAAACTGGAGAAGTGTCGGTTCCACCAGGCCTGCCTCCTACATTTTTTTTTTTTTTTCTTTTTTGACCCTTGGGTGTTATAGTCTATCCTATGCGATGGTCTGCAGATGGATGCCAACTAAAACTGCTCTGCGGATACCAGGCAGTGGCCACGCTCTCCTGTCAGTTCTTTCGTGCGATCTAACGCTTCCTGGGGTTCGCCAATTACTATCGGCAATTCATTATCCCTTTTCTCTACGCTGGTGGCTCCTATCGTGGCTATCACACCGAAAGAACGCTAATCCGAATGTTGGCCTACGGCTGCCGAGAGGGAAGATTCTCCCATAACTGAAGACAGCTTTTTCCTCTTGCACTCTAGCTGGTCCGGTCCGGATCTGGAGTAACCTTCAGCAACAGAGGTGGATACTCTTCCGTGGGAGCGAGGGGTCTCGGTCCTGTGACCAGAAGGGCCCTAAAGGCAAAAACTGTCACTCTGCGGGGTTTTTTTCGTAAGACACTTTTCATCACAACTGGCAGAAACTCAAAATATATGCCATTGGAGTTCGGGAGCTGTTGGCCCTGGGGAATGGCAGTACATCTGTTGTAGGGAGCTCGACACATTTGAGTCTACACAGACTCATAAGAACTCCAGTACCTCCTGACACGCCCAGTGGTTTAAATCCTCGCCAGGCCAGGTGGTCTCTCTTTTTACTCTCGTTTTTTGATTTCAAGGAGTCCACTTACCGATCCTGGACCTGTAGGGAAAATTTGTACTAAGGCGGAAGCCACTCTCCCTGTGCTTCTGACTATTAACGGAGAAGACACCAGTGTCTCAGCACATTCAGTGGCCTGGGACGGCTCGTGTTCATGTGGCTCCTGTGGATTTCCGTAGCTGTTCCTCTCCGTGCGCAAAAACTCTAGTTACGTCCCGGCCTACTCAGGAGGGAAGATTCTGGGTTGGGGGCATAGTTCTCTTTCTGGACCGGACCACAATCGGGTATATCGGAAGTCCTACGCCCTTATCTCGCGACACTACTGGTGGCCTCAACTGTGCTCCAAGATGTCAAGGACTTCAGTTCTCTCCTGCCGACACATTTGCCGCAGAACACGAACAAGGTCCCACGCCCATAGTGCTCCGAGGTGGTCTTTTGAGTCCCTCTGCCTGTTCCGGGATAATCTCCTTGGGACCACACTATAGGCAATGGACTTCATCACGCGTTCCTTCCTTCTTCTTCTGGAAATCTCGGTTCATCTGGCGGTGGTCACGTGACCGATTTTCGCGCAAAGATTGTCCCCACTTTTGCCGCTTCAGGTCTCCCTTTAGCTCCCCCAATTGGAGGGTCACTTATCTGCATCTACACTTTTTTGCACGTGCATGGGTTTACCATCTCCCACATTGTCTCCGATCGAGGCTTCCAATTTGTCTCCTAGTTTTGGCGTGCCCTGTGTTCTCGCTTGAAATCAAAGTTGGGACTTCTCGATCCGCGTACCATCCCCTAGGGTTTTCTCCAACAATGGACACGGTGGGAGCGGGGAGTTTAAATGTCAGATCTTGGGGCGAATTCCTACGGCCACTTGTGTGTCCAGAACGCCTGGACAACTTGGTACCCGGGAGTCCGAGCTGCTTCTATGTGGCTCCGATGTTCTCATATAACATAGGGACTCCAGAACTCGACTGGCGTTTCCCATTCTTCTGGGGTCTATGGTGTCTTCCAACGCCTCCCCCTCCCCCTTGGAGATTCTGCCTCTCGAGGTTCGCTGTGGACAACCAGTTCGGGAGTATGGAGTCATGTGGCGGGAGACCCGACACTGCCTTACTCCTTGCTTCAGCCCGCATGAAGACCAAGCTGGACATGGAGGAGGAGATTCTTCCCAACACGTTTCTCCAGGGATTAATAGTGTGGCTCTCTTCCAGTAATTATAGATCTCAGAAATCCCCAGCTATAAGTTGGGTCCGCTCAGTGTTCTGGGACCTTTCTGAGTAATTCGGCAAACTGAATCTCCCGGTGTCTACAAGCTCTGCTTACCTCAATCTCTCCGAATTCCTAACGGCCTTTCACGCCCCCTCCTAAAGCCCTTGGTCTTGAAACTGGTTCTCTCAGAAGGGAGACGCTGCTTCGTCTCGTGTAGTAGAATCCCCCCCCCTTGATGTTTTTGAGAGTGGTGAAGGACATTCCTCTTCACCTTGAAGACCTATCAGGGGTAAGGCGGTTCTTTCTTTGTAGATTGGAAAGGGCTTCGGCCCCGAGGAAGAGGTCCTGGGATACCGGTACTCCATATATCCTGAACCAGATCTTATTCGTAGTTCCTTCAGCCTATAGAGAAGGAGGGGGTGACCGACCTAAGGGGCGGCGGGGGGGGGGGTACTGTTGCGGGCGTAGTAGGTCCCACTCCACCAGGACTACGGGCGTACCCGTGGCGCTCCCCCAGGTGTCCTGCCAGCGCGGTTCGTCGGTGGTGCCAGCTGGACGCCAGGAATGGGTTTTTTGGGGGGGGGGGGGTGGGGACCCTCGCCCTGGGAAATCACACTGACCGCACGTCCTGGCAGGTCCGCAGGCCCTACTGCCGGCCGTGGCACGCGCGCGGCTCGTTCTTGTTGAAATTTAACAGGGCATGTACACATGGTGTTAATTGGCTAATTTGCTCGGCACTGCCCATCTATTTATGGTTTCCCTCCACGATTCTTCCTTGCTGGATTCTATGTTGCCTCGAGCCCTAGAGGAAAGCATTCTTCAAAGTGTCTTCTTGCCTATGCCGTTGTACCCGGACCTCTTGTACCGTTTTGACTGCCGAACCTCTGCGCCCTGCCCCTGACCTTCCTGCCCTGCCCACTTAACTACGGTTATGTCTAGCAATTACTGTACCACGCTGCACTCGGGCCAACCACAGCAAGCCCGCCATGTCAGGGAGGTAGCGACCTGGTTAGTCCTCCCACCGCAGCAAGCCAATCCGACTTTGCGGGCGGGCTATGGTGGAATACACGAGGATCTACTTGAACTCCGCTCCCTGGTGCGGTTGTTGCTCACCGATATGCTCGGTGTATAGAGGGGTCCACTAACCCTGCCGTTACACGTCTTATGCCACATTATATGGTTAAAATTTCTCTTTCTGTGATGGTGCAGGGCTGGATTCACTCCCTATTAAGGTTGAGAGTTACCTTCCAAACGCCTTCTGATCATAACATTGTCCTCACCAGCCCTTGTGTCTGGTCCAACAATGGTTAGCAGGGTATTTTTCTCTGGATGTTTCTCACCATGACACACCAAATGTCCAATCCGTGCATGAGCCAGAAAACATGATTCATACAAAGAAAACTCACCCATTTACCCATCATCAGTGTTCTAATTCTGATATGGACAGGAAATGGAAGAGTTTAAGTTAAATACAGTTTGGTTAGTAGAGATGTGGCAGAGCCTCCATTGAGCTCCAGTGCCCCATACACGAGTCGGTTCAGCAGCAGGTGGCAGTGAACTTGTCTGTTCCGGGGCTTCCACCATACACAGTTAGGGTTAGCAGAGGTGTGAAATGACAGACCGTGTGCTCCAGGCCCTATACAGACAGTAGGTAGGGTTAGCAGATGGTGCTGTGACATTTGTCTGTTCCGGGGGCCCCAGTCACAGTATGGATTAGCAAGAGGTGAAGTGGACATCTGTCCTGCTCCAGCGGCCCTTGACATCAGTAGGGTTTAGCGAGGTGTAGTGCATCCGTTGCTCCCTGGGGCCCGCTATACACAGTCATGAAATTGGGTTTGAGCAAGAGGTGATGTTCATGATATCTGTCTGCTCCTGGGCCCACCTATTAACAGTAGGGTTAGCAGAGGTGCTCAGTGACATCCGTCTGACTCTGGGACCCATATACACAATAGGGTTGCAGAGGTTGTGGTGACATCACATCTACTCGGGGCCTCATACACTAGTAGGGTTAGCAGAGGTGCAGTGACATTCGTCTGCACCGTGGTCCCAAACAAATTCAGGTTAGCAGTGGCGCTGGGGTTGACAACCATACTGCTCCAGAGACTCCATATCCAGTAGCATTACTAGACGTTTGATGGTGATATCCGTTCATACTGCGAATCCATACGTTAGTATCGTTTGCAATGTGCAAGGATGGTCTGTCGGATCCTGGGGCCATATGCAGGACTGTTTGCTGTTGTGTCATAATTCGCCATTCTTATACTATAGTAATCAAGGATGCTGTGCAGGGACAGACTTATCACACCTTTATACACCGTGTAGAAGCCAGCACCAACACACAGGGATTTTTGACTGCATGAGCATAGATACTATTTCGGTCAGTAGGATGTGGTCAAATAAGTCCGGTCCTGCGTGGAGCCATCTCGGATTATGCCTCGTATATAATTTGCAAAAAAAATTGCATGAGTTTTAAAGCCTAAAATGAGTGTTTAAAATGTTTTTTCTTAATGGTTTGAAAAGAAAAACTAATTCATTAGAAATGTTTTTATTTTAACAGACTTTTGTAAGATCTCTGAAGGAAACTACATGTCCTCACTAACGTTTTTAAAGCTCCCCCCAATATTACGAAGGATATATGCAGCAACTCTTTAGAAGGAAACCACACAAACCTTAATGTACATGCAGGACGTCACAGTACAGATCCGTCAAATAATCCCTCCAATCAAGAGGAACCTTGTCCTGAACCACAGCAGAAGCTTACCAGAAGTGCAGAACTGTCATATAATCCCCCCAATGATGAAGAACCTTCTACTGATCCACCAATAATGGTTACCATGAGTGCAGACCTGTGGTATAATCCCCCCAATCATGCTGAACCACCTTCTGACCCATCACAGATGGTTATCACAGGTACTGGCCATAAAGAGGGAAAAAGCTTTCCATGTGGTCAGTATGTGTGGTATAACTGTTTACAAAATGTTCAAGCATAATTACACGAGCGAATTTACACAGGAGAGAAGCCTTTTTCCTGTTCAGAATGTGGGACATCTTTTACACAGAAATCAGCTCTAGTTAAACATGAGCGAATTCACACTGGAGAGAAACCTTTTTATGTTCAAAATGTGGGACATCTTTTACACAGAAATCGGCTCTAGTTAAACATGAGCGAATTCACACAGGTGAGAAGCCTTTTTATGTTCAAATAAATGTGGGACATCTTTTTCACAGAAAATCGTGCTTAGTTAAACATGAGCGAATTCACCACAGGAGAGAGCCTTTCATGTTCAGAATGGTGGGAAATTCCTTTTAACTTAAAGCTAATCTCGATGCACAACGAGAGAAAACAACAGAGAGAAGAAGCCGTATTCATGTTCAGAACTGCGGGAAATATTTTTACACAGAAATTTCTATCGTGTTATTCACAAGAGAATTCTACACAGGAGAGAAGCCTTTTTATGTACTGAATGTGGGAAATGTTCTTTACAGAGAAATCAACAATCTTGTTAACACACAAAGGAAAATTACACACGGGAGAGGAAGCTTTTTCTCATGTTGAATGTGAATGGAGAAATCTTTTACACAGAAACCCAAGTCTAAATAGACTACAGAGAATTCTCACAGTGAGAGAAGCATTTTTTCATGTTTTCGAACCCGGGAAATAATCACATTCATTACATCATCATAAATTTACACAGGAAGGAAGGTGTAAATGTTCTCGTAAGAGAGATATTGTACAAAAGTGTGAACTCTGTTGTTGAGAGAAGTCGCAACAGAATGTGGGAAAATGTTTTATTATTAAAAGCAAAACTTTTGACGATGTTTCCTAATCACCTGAGATTGTTCAAAGATATTAACCACGTCCAATAAGAGTGTTTGTAATCCCTCTCTCTTTTTTATCCACAACATTCCAAATTACATGTATGTCTCTTAGGGGAAGTGACTTCCATTAAATGGTATATAAAGGTACTCACCCTTGGACATCGCGAATGGCTCAACATCGTGGGGGCCCGCACAAAAGTAAGCATGGAACCTGCTGTATATTGTCACCCATGAGGATCTTAACATCCGCTGCACTGGGTGGATTAACCCATAGCTGCCACAAAAAATTGCTATTGCAGCAGCTAAGGGAAAGACAGAAGGAAGGAGCTCCCTCTGTCTCTATTGGAACTGCCGCATTGGAATTGTGGCTGCTGATGGTTTCCCTAGCAACCCCGAAGTCTAACAAAGGCTTCCAGGCTTCCTGTGACGTCACTATGCCCGGTTGTGCCATATGGGTATGGCCAGGCATAGTGATTGACAGTTACTATTGATACCAGTACTGAATTATTCCATGATTGTAACAGTGATCTGGAAGTCATAATACAAGTCTATCATAATAGGAATAAGTGAAAAAGGAAAAAAGCAAAAAAAAATAAAATCACATACTCCTGTAACTCACTTTTCTTCCTCTACAAACGCCTGGCGTCCCCAAAAAATCAAAACTAAAGTAACATATTTGGTATCACACCGTGTGCATAACAATGTAGCCCATAAATCTGTCATGGTATTTAATCCACACTGTGAACATAGAGAAAACAAAAATAGAGAAAAATAAGAGAATGTGATTTTCATTCTTCACGTAAAAACATAATAACAATGGAATAAAAAAAGTGTATCAAAATGTCATAAACATCAAGGAACGACCACTGGTAGCAATGAAAAGGTTACGGTTCATGCTGCAAAAAAGCTCTTACGTGGATCTGTAACTAAAAATATTAAATGTTATGGATCTTCAGCAGTTCAATGATGCAGTAATATTCGTTCTACACAAAATACTTTTTTATTTTTAAAGTGCTTCAAATAAAAAAATGACTGTAAATAATGTAAATTAGGTATGCCATAATTCGTCTTGGATGGTGTAAAACTAAACGCTATGTATTTTCTTTCCCGTGTCCACATGGCACCCACATGTTAAAATTTTATGTAACGCACTGTGACAACACCAAAATGCACAATTACCAACCCCTAGATGAGATCCATCAAGGGTGTATGAATCCAAGATCGGATGACTTTCTGGAAGTTTTCACTAGTTATGGGTACTTTTGGGGTTTGTTTATTGCAACACTTTCACCACCAAAACCTGCCTTTCAAAAGCCAAATATCGCCTCCCTCTTGTACCATGACGCCCCAAACAGCAGTTACACCCATCATATTTGGTTATTGCCTAACCTTGAAGAAATTGCTTTGAACAAATTTTGGGGGTTTTTTTAGGTTCCTTTTAAAATATGAAATTTTACTGTAATCCTTGTTAGTGAGGACTCATTAATTCTTTCTATCTGTTCAAATGTAAGATATGCTTTATTGTCAAAACTTTGTGGTTTGTGAAATCCTGTTATTTTGGTAGGACCTAATAAAATACATGTTTTAAATTGAATCATTTTCAGCTAAAATTGCAGATTGTTGGGAAATTTTTTTTATTAATCTTTCTCGATCTACGTTCTACATCTATGAAACCCTGCAGGGTCGCTTTTACACCTACACCCCTGGATATATTCCTCAATGGGTGTAGTTTCCAATATGGGGTCTTTTTAGAAGTTTATTAAGTTTTTACTCCTTACAGATTGTCAGCCAAACCTAGAATGGCGCATAAAGATAATCATAATGAAAATGAGATCCCAAAGTCCAGTTGGTGCTTCTCCTATTCTGAGACTTGTGGTTGAGTCAAATAGCGCACTAGGGCCACATATAAGATATCTCTAAAAACAGCAGAATCGAGGAAAAATGTTGAGTTGCATTTACTTAGAAACATCTACTGCATAACAGTGAATAATGGCTAAAAATGGAAAATCTTCAGAAAAAGTGACATTTTGAAATTTCACCTTATTTGCTTTAATTTATGTGTTGTTGTTTTTAATACCTTGAGGGGTGCAGTTTCTTAGATGGATTCATTTATGAGGTGTTTAACATACAGGCCCCTCAAAGCCACATCAGAACTGGTCTGGTCCTTAAAAAAATCTTAATGTCCTAAAAGATGTTTAAAAAATGATGCCAACATAAAGTAGACTTATGGTAGTTGTTAATTATTTACTAATTTGTTGGATATAGCTATCTATATTACATGCAGAATTTTTTAAACTTTAAAAATGGAAAATTTTTCCAAATTTTCTCTTTTTTTTTTTTTGCTTTTTTCATATTTAAAGGTTTTTATTTTGTCAAAACATAAAAAACTCACACAAAAAAAAGAAAGTTATAAACAAGGCAATGCAGATAATGTCAAGGTGAGAACAGTGCTAGTACAGAGTAAAATAGTAATGTTAAGCAGTGTGACAAACACTGATTCACCAACATGGAGTTAGTCTCACTAACAAATGCTTTAAGGGAGCGATTAACTGCAGCTAGAATGATGTAACAACTGTAAAGGCAGGAGATGTTGTGGTGCGTGAGAAGTTGTAGTCACTTAAGAGGCCTTAAAGCACATGAGGCAGACATAGTGATAAACAATAACAACAAAGAGCAGTCAACGGCTCATATAAATAAGAGGGCGACAGGTGCCCAATATCTAACAGACTGAACTAGGTGTATAAGGCTAAGCCTAGGCCGTCTGCAATACAAAACGAGACAAACAAGCCAACATTCCATTCATACAGACCTGCAGTCATACAAAGGAGGGGGGGCGGGCGGGGAGACAATATGGCAAGGGGGCGGGGAGTGAAGGGTGCAGAATCGAGATTCTCGGAAGACCTTAATCTGTCTAGATGGAAATGGCGCGGAAGGCGGACGAAGCCTGGAATTGCAACCAAGGCGTCCATGTCCGGTTCAACACCTGAACCTGCTCTTCTGTTGTAGCTAGAAGTTCTTCCATGTGAAAAACATGGGAGACCTCAGTATACCACTCCTCAATTGTAGGGGGATCAGGCGTTTTCCAGCGCCTGGGGACAACGGTCTTAGCCGCCTGCAGAAGGTGCCTAAGAAGGGATTTTTTGTAAGTGGAGGCGCCTATGTTAAACATAAACAGTAGCGCTGCTGCGGGGGTCTTAGGAATGGATATTCCGGAGACGTCTTTAATGACTCGATACACTGAACTCCAGAAGCCCGACAGAGCAGGACAATCCTACCATATGTGTAGCATGGTCCCCTTGGAAGTTCCACGGCGCCAGCAAGTTTCAGGGACCTGTGGGAACCACTTATGAAGTACATGGGGGATTCTGTACCATCGGGTTAGGATTTTATAACTTGTCTCCTGAGCTCTTGTTGCTACAACAGCTCTATGAGTGAGCTCAAAACACTTATGCCATTGCTCAGGGGAGAAGCTCTGATAAAGATCTTTCTCCCATGCCGCGCAATAAGGTGGAAGATTTAACCTGTCACCTCCGGACAACTCAGAGTACAGTGTAGATATAGCATGTCTTGGCGGGGAATTTTGCTGACACAGTTGTTCGAATTTAGTAAGGGGTCTTTGTGCATGAAGAGTGTTTCCAAAAGAGGATAGGAAGTGTTTCAATTGGAGATACTGGAAAGTTGATGAGGCAAGACCATGTGCCACTGCCTCTAAACCTGACAACGGGATAATCTGATTGCCAGCCATCACCTGATGAAGACGCAAAGGGGTTAGCTTAGAGCTCCCAAAGAAGGAACGTGAGCCCATTCCAGGTGGGAAGGATGGGTTGTCCGAAATCGGCATAAGAGGACCAGTCCTATGAACGAGGATTTGGTACCTTTTATGAGAACTAACTGATGTCAGGGTGTGTTTAACAGTAAAGGGCAGGGGTCCAGATCCAGGGAAGCGACGCGAGCGACAATGAAGATACACTACGCGCAATACAGGTCCAAAGCTTCTGATCACTGGGGCACACCATGTCCAATACCCTAGCGTATGCTGCAGCCAGGTAATATTTCCTACAGTCAGGGAGCCCTAGACCACCCAGGGATTTATGTCTAGTTAAAGTGGCATAGGATAATCTGGGGCGAGTGGAGGGCCAAACGAAGGACGTGAAGAGACGCTGTACACGGCTCCAAAAGGAATTTGGAATAGGGATAGGAATTGTTTGCAGAAGGTATAAGATACGGGGTAATATTGACATTTTCAGGATATTAACCCTTCCAAACCAAGAGAAGCACTGTTTTGTCCAAGAATTTAGATCCCGTGTTATTGCTCTAAGCATAGTCTCAAAGTTGAGGGGAAATAAACTTGTTAAGGAGGCCGGAATGGTAATCCCCAAATATGACAAGCCCTTAGAAGGCCACACAAAGGGATGATCTCGCCTAATCTGAGCGAGAACCAAGGGGGGCAGGCCCACACTCATTGCTTCGGACTTGGAGACATTAATTTTGAAGTTTGACCATGTGCCAAAGGCTCGGAGCACTGACATAAGGGAGGGAAGGGACGTGAGTGGGTTAGTTATGTATATTAGGAGATCATCTGCAAACGCAGAACATTTATATTCGCTCCCACCAATAGTAACACCCGTAATCCCCTTGTCCAAATTTTCACATTTTTTAAAATATTTTTCACAAGTGAACAAGGATTGTTTTCTCGACCAAAATTAATTGCTAACTTAAACTACATCGTGTCAATGAGTAAATCTCAAAATAACATGGAAAGGTAAAACCATTAAAAAGTTATTCACCGATAAAGTGATATCAGTTTTTTAAAAAGGGCTTGGTCCTTAAATTCAAAACAGGCTCAGACCTTAACTCCTTAATGACCACGCACCATCTTTTGATGGCGGACATTTCATGCCGTTCGTCTGCAGCAACGTCTTTGGACGTCGCTGCAGACTTCAGAGTTGGCGGCGCCCGGGCGCCGCAGCAGCGTTGGGATCGGGGCTGTACTACACAGCCCTGATCCCAGCACAGCTCCTGCAAGCACCGGGAAGCAGGGGAAACCTCCGCAACCCGGTGCTTTAACCCTTTGATTGCGGCAGTTACCACAGCGCAATCAAAGGGTTTCCCCTGCTCTGTCGGGTGATCGAACACCCGTTGACCCGACAGAGCCCAGGGAACGGCTGCACAGTCAGCCCTGGGGACCTAAAGTAGCCCCAGGGCTGTCTGTGTATGAAGCCAGTGACCAGGGCACACTGTGTGGTGTCGTGATCACTGCCTGTGTCAGACCGACACAGATTATAATGTATTAGCATATATGAATATGCTAATACATTACTAAGTGTAAAAAAATAAAAAATTAATGTAATACAGTTCTCTCTTTAGAGGATTTTAAAAAAATAAAAATAAAAAAGTGTAAAAAAAAAAAAATATATATATATATATTTAATAAAAAACCTACACATATTAGGTGTCCACACGACCATAATATCCTGTAGAATTAATCTAACAAATTATTGTGTGTGAAATGTGAATGGAGTAAAAAAAAAAAGATTTTTAAAAATAAAAAAAGTCTGCATTTATTTAAATGTGAACTTAAACTATTCCCCTATAAAGTACAACTTGTCTCAAATAAAACGAGGCCTCATCCAACTGCGTCATTGAAAAAATAAAAAAGTTACAACTGTTGAAACGCGAGGAGGCAAAAAACTAAAAAAATGTTCTGGTCATTAACTACTTTTCAGGCGTTCGGCTTAAGGAGTTAACGGGTTCATCAGATTTATTTATACCCTGATGTTGGGTTTTGTATATTTAGTCTCCTCACCCTGTGACTGGATATCATTTATCATCTCACTGTAGCATTAGGTTGTCGGCCTCTGGCTTACATTAGTACTCCAATGTGCTGGATATGGATTGTGCGCCTATGCTGGTTTTCTATGCACTGACACTCCTGAGCAGAGTATGCCAGAGCATACTGGATGCACCTCCATCTACTTCTGGTTATGCGAGGTGAAACACAGGAAATGCCGGCTAGCTCTGAATTGCCGTGCATCTCTAATATTGAATGCACGTATGTGTTGCGCGCTTTCCATGCATTGACATGCGCGGTAGATATATTAAAACCTGCGTCCTCTGTTTTCTTTATGGGACTGGTGTTTCCGATCATGCGCAATAGCCCATAGGAGACACGGGCTTGCCTCCATGTGGTGCCCTTTGGTGAGAAGATCTGTATTGTATTTCACATGTAGTTTTTTGATTGGTAGCTATACTTATGGGGCCGGATATAAATTAGGAGGGGCTCCTTCATTTAGTTGCCTCTCAGTCATCTAGGGTTGCCAACTTTCTGGTATCATCATACACCTGTCTTGGTCTCTTATCTGTCCATCTGGATATTTATCATAAACACCACTGCTATTGTCATTGGCTTAAGATCTTTTTTGTCTCCTGATGAACCCTTTGCTGTAAGAGAAAGGGGGAAACACGTCGGACTTCTCGTTCAGGTGGGATTGCACCATGGTGGATTGAGAGATACCACTCAAGGTGGGGCTGCCCTTTTCAGGGCGTACTACCCTACAATTAGGTAGGGGGAGTGTATGGACAGATTACTGCAGATTCCTCTGAACTTTTATCCGTATTGGAAGTAATTATTGAATTGGATGTGATTTTTACCCTCATCAAACTGTGAATTAGAGCAAAATTATCCCCCTTTTTTGTGAAAATCTACCCATGATAAATAAATTTATGGTCACCTTTTTTAGAAGACTTTTGTGGTTTGTTTTTCTTTTGGGAATTTATTATATTGATTTCTTTTATGGAATTAAAAGTTCTATTTTTCATTTTGAATTTTCTTGCAGGATTGTGTCTATAGTTACAAGAATAGAGTATTTTTATGCAGTGGTTTCCTCTGTATTTATTTTCACGCAGTCTTCGCTTTATGGTAGAATTGAATATTTATCCACCTACATCCTGGGGAGTGTTGGTCACTTGATTGGCTGTTGTGAAGAGGTTTCTCTTCACCAAGGAGATTATGCTGCTATCATCGACCACTTTTGTCTCCTGTGGGCGTCCCGGGCTTTTTGCATTGACAAGTTCACCAGTGCTTTTCTTTCTCAGGATGTGACTGTAGATTTTACCTCTCCTCATATTCTGGAAATTTCTTAAGATGGGTTTTTTCTGTCTTTACAGCTTAACCCCTTAATGACCGCCTACAGTCTTCTGACTTCAGGCATCTCAGATTTATATTCTGCAGCGACGTCTTAAGCTGTATTTAACATCTCTGTTCCTGGAGCAGCTGTTAATGCCGGGAAGTGGAGGAAACCTGAAATCCCTGGCACTTGACCCTTTGATGGATGTGGTCTGTGACCACTGTATAGTCAAAGGGCATACCTCTGCTCCTTCAGGTGAGCCGGGACTCCCTGTGACCTGACAGAGGCCGAGGAATGTCTGAACAATCAGCCCTGGGGACCTAGAGTGGCCCTCGGGCTGCCTGTGTAACAAGCTTGCAGTCACGGCAGACTGTGTGCTGCCCTGACTGCTGGTTGTGCCTAACACAGGTTGTGATTTATTAGCATATATGAATGCAAATATATTATGAAGTGTAAAAAAAGAAAATGAATTACTAAGAAAAAGTAAACATAAAAAAGTGAAGAAAAAAATAAAAATAAATATTTAAGAAATAAAAATATTTCATACATTACACACAAAAACTCCCAAACACGTAAATTGAACGATGGGCCACATATATGAAAGACTTTCTTTGTTGCCCATAGTGACCAATCAGAGCACCCCTTTAATTTTTCCAGAGCACTATATAAAATGAGAGAGATGCTATGGGCAACAAAGAAAGCCTTAGACCAACACGGTTTTCCAAAATGTGGCCCATTGTACTTTTCAGGCATTCGGGTTAAGGATGGCTTGTTTCGCTGCAGGGAGCGCTCTACTGACCACGTTTTTTTCACAGCAAAATACTTTAGTATCGGTGAGATCTTCACCCTGATGTGACATATTCAACATGAGGAGGAGCAGCGAGGAGAGAGGTGAAGCAGCCAGGCAGCGGAGGATGAAGGGGAGGAGAGGACTAGACGGGAGGAGCAGAGAAGTTGCTCCAGTAATCCAGGCGGGATATGAGGAGGGAACAAGCAATGTGTGGAGTCTTACCTGTTCTACCTACAGGGGAGGGTTATACCAGGGGGTAAAGGACCTGTGGTGACATCACACTGGTCACATGATAGGAAGTGGCCAATAGATTCCTGACTCCTCCTGATCACATGACTGTGACATCATAGAAGGTCCTGTAGTGTATAGAGCACATCGGCCGTTCACCTCATAACATCGCTGCCTGTAATTGGAGGATGATGTGGTGTGATGAGCAGACACACAGCAGAATATACAGTGGGTGCGGAAAGTATTCAGAGCCCTTTACATTTTTCACTCTTTCTTTCATTGCAGCCATTTGGTAAGATCCAAAAAGTTCATTTTTTTGCTCATTAATGTGCACTCCCCCACCCTCCATCTTGAAAGAACAAAACAGAAATGTAGGTATTTTTGCAAATATATTAAACAAGAAAAACTGAAATATCACATGGTCTTTAAGTAAGTGAACTTCGTCACTCCATTACCCCCATATGACCTCCCTATCCCCCCATTCCTTCCTGTCCACCACCACGGCCTATCCAGCTTTACAGGATGCATACCTATATGTAAATATATATCCCCATAGATATGTATATTATATACATGGATTATTATTATTATCATTTATTTTGGAGCGCCCTTGATTCCAGGGCGCTGTACATTTCAGGCGGGTACATAAATAACATTGGTCAAACAATTACAAAGTGACAATAAGTGACTAACAACTGGTACAGAGGGAAAGAGGTCCCTGCCCGCGAGGGCTTACAATCTACAGGGGAGGGGTGAAGAGACAGAAGGTGAGGGGCAGACATGTTTGTGGGGCGGAGCAGTGCAACCCGGTTAATGTTGGTTATAGGCAATCCTGAAGAGGTAGGTTTTCAGGTTAAGTTTGAAGCCGGTGAGAGAGGGGGAGAGTCTGATGTGTTGGGGCAGGGAGTTCCAGAGTGTGGGGGAAGCACGAGAGAAGTGTTGGAGACGGTTATGTGAGGAGGGGATAAGAGGAGAGCAGAGGAGAAGGTCCGGTGAGGAGCGGAGGTTGCGTGAGGGGAGGTATTTAGAGATTAAGGCAGCGATATTTGAACGGGCGAGGTTCTGGAGCGCCTTGTAGGTCGAAGTTGTTAGCTTGAACTGGATTCGCTGGGCAATGGGTAGCCAGTGAAGGGAATCGGCAGAGGGGGAGAGGAAGGGGAGTAGCGAGGAGAGAGGTGAATCAGACGGGCAGCAGAGTTAAGGATAGTTTGGAGGGGAGCGAGGGTGCTAGCTGGGAGGCCACAGAGGAGGATGTTGCAGTAGTCGAGGCGGGAGATGACGAGGGCATGGACAAGCATTTTTGTGCTTTCAGAGTTAAGAAATGAGCGGATTCGGGAAATATTTTTTAGGTGGAGGTGACAAGCAGAGGTGAGGGTTTGGATGTGTGGTTTGAAGGACAGATTGGAGTCAAAGATTATCCCAAGGCAGCGGACCTGTGGTGCTGGTGAGAGAGTGTAGCCATTAACAGTGATAGAGAGATCGGGTGGAGAGATGGAGTGGGACGGTGGGAAGATAATGAATTCAGTTTTCTCCACGTTTAGTTTTAGGAGACGGGAGGAGAAGAAGGAGGAAATGGAGGACAGGCAGTCAGGGATATTTATAGTGTCTATAAATATTTTTATTTAATGAGCTTGCTGGAGTAAAAGTATCGACGCGGTGCTTAGACTTTTCAAACCCTTATGGTTCTTGATCACAGCTGATTTGCATCACAGTTAAAAACATCCTAGAACCAATCACAGGTAACGTTTCCATGTCACCCTAATTTAACTTTGCTTAGAAAATACATCACCGGTCCGGCCTATACAGCAGACCCTGAGGAAGTCTAACCTCCAGTATGCCTCCTGGGGTCTGCCCACCTTGAGCCAAACCCCCTTGTATGGGTCTATCTATGTTTCGATTCCAAAGAATGTAAATGCATTCATGTGGTTCTATAAAATGTCCCGCTGTTCCGGGCCTCTGTATGTGTTTATTTTTAATGCTTGAATTATGTTCTGTTATGCAACTCTATTTTTCATATAGTACTGCCCCCCTATTATTTATCACAATGTGCATTGAATTGTATATAGGCATCCTAAAGCTGCGGCCCTCCAGCTGTTGGGAAACTACAACTCCCATCATGCATTTATATCATCTATAACAGTAGGAATGATAGGAGTTGTAGTTTCCCAACAGCTGGAGGGCCGCAGTTTGAGGATGCCTGGTATAGATGGAACGGTGGTGGGTATCGCAGTTGATGAATGTTTTGATGGGGAATTCTTTTATTCTCTCCGTGTCATGAAATGCAGACCTTTTTTAAAACATTATTTATTCAATCTTCATAGCAATGTAGAATATACATTTCAAACAAATACGAGAAGAAAAAAGTGTCCAACATAGACAACCATGTAGAGCAGTGTAGATAAACTTTAGGTCGGCGTCCATAGAAAAATCCACCATACAGAATTTTGAAAAGCGGAAAAGTATATGAGGCCCCTATACACATAGTTTATCATTAGTATAATTAGCATATCAAGGGAGCACTGCCCCTCTCCCTTAAGAAAAACATGGAATTGTAGCCTCAGACGGTGTAAATCCTATCAGAACTAGCCTAAGCATATCAAGCCAATTAACTAAAGCGTCTCCTAAAATGCCCGTCGCACACATCCACGTTCATCCCCATTCCTACAGTTGACATCTGACCCCAATACCCCTGCCGTTCCCTTCATGTGGTCAATGCCGCTAACTAGTTGCCTCAGACATGTGAAAAGCGCTTTGGCACACCTCTTGAGGCATAAGAAATCTTGTACTAGTGGGAGATGAAGGTGGGAGGGTGATCCGGATAGCGTGGAAAATAGAAGCCAGTGACGGTTAAGCCTGTACTAAGTTTGTTACGTGTTCAAATGTTTATATTGGCTGGAACACTTTTTGTATGGGCTTCAGAAATCACAGATAAAAATGATGATTATATAAAGAAACCTCGTGGGGTTACAGGCCTTCGTTTGTGGAATTGAGAGAATTGTTGGAACAGTGGAGAGAGACCAACGTTGGCCTATACGTGATAAGCCATAATTAATTTCAGTCATATTTAAATATTCATATCTGTGCTCGTGTTCTGTACATTTTATATAACTTAAACACAGTTATTGGCTGGATAAAATCTAAGGACAATCTCAGGTGTTGGAACATCAAAGGTTTATTAATAAAAATGTTCCACATTCTGTGCAACTTCTCTCAACAAAGTTCACATTTTCTGTAAATTTACCTCCTAGGAAACATTACACCTTCCCTCCTGTGTGAATTCTCTCATGCTTAATAAGATTTGATTTTTTTTATAAAGCATTTCCCACATTCTGAACAAGTATATGGTCCCTCTCCTGTGTGAATGTGCTTATGTGTAGCAAGATGTGATTTAAGTTTAAAAGATTTGCCACATTCTGAACAGGAAAAAGGCTTCTTTCCTGTGTGAATTCTCTCATGTGTAACAAGATGTGAATTTTATTTTGTACAAAAACTATTTGTACAATGATTTTTCTTTTACACGAAAAAAAGGTTTTCTCCTGTGTGAATTCTCTTATGTTGTAACGAATTGATTTCTTTGTAAAACCTTTCCCACATTCTGAACAAGTATATGGTCTCTCTCCGGTGTGACTTCTTTCATGTATGATGAGACGTGATTTACTTGTAAAACCTTTCCCACATTCTGAACATGCATATGGTCTCTCTCCTGTGTGACTTCTTTCATGTATGATAAGACGTGATTGAGTTGTAAAACCTTTTCCACATTCTGGACATGTATATGGTCTCTCTCCTGTGTGACTTCTTTCATGTATAATAAGACGTGATTTACTTTTAAAACTTTTCCCACATTCTGAACAAGTATATGGTGCCTCTACTATGTGAATCCACGCATGTGAAGCAAGATGGGATTTAACTGTAAAAGATTTCCCACAATCTGAACATAAAAAAGGCTTCTCTCCTGTGTGAATTCTCTCATGTATAACAAGATGTGATTTGTCTGCAAAACATTTCCCACATTCTGAACATGAAAAAGGCTTCTCTCCTGTGTGAATTCTCTTGTGCCTAACCAGATGTGATTTGCGAGAAAACCATTTTCCACATTCTGAACATGTATGTGGCTTCTCTCCTGTATGAATTATCTCATGTGCAATAAACTGTGATTTTCTTGTAAAGCATTTTCCACATTGTGAACATGAATATGGCTGCTCCCCAGTGTGAATTTTTCTGTGAGTAAGAAGACTTGAGTGTTTTGTAAACCGTTTATCACATTGACCACATGGAAATCTTTTTCCCTTTTCTTTGCCTGCACTCATGGTTACCATCTGTGGTGGGTCAATAGAAGCTTCCTCATTATTGGGGGGATTATAGAACAGGTCTGTACTTGTGGCAACCATCAGTCGATCAGGAGAAGGTTCCTCATGATTGGGGGAATTATTCGACAGGTCTGTACTTTGATGTCCTGGATGGAAATTAAGGGTAGTGTAGTGATGAATGACATCATCTTCTTCTTCTTCTTCTTCTTTGTAAGTTAGTGATGACAGGCAGTTTTCTTCAGAAATCTTAAGGGATATTTCTGTTAAAATTAAAAATATATATTTTTTTTTTAAACAACGAAAGAGAATCATTTTAAACATTCCTTATAGGCTGGGAAAACTCCTGCAGTTTTATTATTTTGGGCAAAGCCAGAGATTGATCCAGCAGGATCACTTATTATGACCACTGCCTACTTTTAATGTTGCGTAGCTCATTTAGGCATCCCCTGGGGTGTGCTAACATGCTATGTAAGGTGTGAGGCAGCACATATAAATCGCCCCTTGTGCTCATAACAGTAAGGAGGGATATGAGAGTTGCAAAAAAAGGGTTGATTATTGGCGTTCACATTTCGTGATCTGGTGGTGTGAGATTATCACAAAAAAAGACACGGAAACAGTGGAGCTCCACGAGCCAGTAATGTCAGAAGTGATTGTTGGCTAGGAAGATGCGTGAGGGCGGAGCTGCGCTACATGCGCTCACTCCCAAAATGACCCAGGGGACAACCAAATGTAGGTCTGACTCAACAGCAAGCTTAAACTTCTTACCCTCAACCAACAGTAATTATTTTAATACTCAACTTTTAATCTATCGTTTCTATCCTAAGTGTAGTCTAAAACCACAGTGCCAGTATTTTCATGGAAGGAAGATTTATTCCAGATTAATCAATAGCCAGGTAGATATATACTTTACAAATGAACGATTGCAACATTGATAGGAGCCCGCTACTGCCGGTCTGGACCAAGTGCTGATTTTCTTGCTCTGAAAATGACTGTGTACCAACTCATCTCATAGGGTTTTACCTTTTACATAGGCAATGTTGTGGCACATAGGGAAAACTTCAGACAACTCGGGGTCCGGCTTTAAAATGTTTCAATGTTTTTGTAAGATCTTCCTTACTTCATTAGATCGTCTATCAAAGGTGCCAATGCATCTTATGTTCTCTTTCTTTTCTTCTTTTTGTTTGGTTTGCCCTCGGTCACTGGCCCTTGCCCTGTCATGTGCTCTTGTCAGACACTTCTTTGGATAACCACTATTTGTAAATGTGTTGCGTGACTCTGACATTCAGAGTGACTCTGACTTACAGAGTTATGCAATTAGTGGCTTACAGTAGACAAGTAGCCAAGTTGCACCAGCTGTAACAGGTGGTGAAGGCTTTGCTAGCAACATATGGCGTAAGAAATCTATACTGTGACCTATTTCATTGTAGTGATGACGGATATTCTGCTGGGGTCTAGACCTGGTGGAGTTATGTGCTTCTCTTTTTGGTTCTCATGCATATTTGTGGTATTTTCTAACATTGATAGTAAGAGAATACGTAACTATTTTTGTCATTTATACATTTCCAGAGGAAGTACCAATTTGTAAAGTATATACTGTGTCTACCTGGCTATTGATTAATCTGGAAGAAGTCTTCCTTCCATGAGAATACTGGCACTGTGGTTTTAAACTACACTTAGGATAGAAACGATATTTTATAGAATTATAGATTAGAAGTATTACGATAATTACTGTCGGTTGAGGGTAATTAGTTTAAACTTGCCAATGGCAAATGTGGACTGTGTTACTGAAAAAACTCTTCCCCCAACTTTGAGTCCCCTTTTTAATGTTAATCAGCAAACAATCCAGTGTATGGGGCCCCGGAGCAAACAGATGTCACTGCACCTCTGCTAATCCTATTGGGTATGGGGTCCCGGAGCAGACGGATGTCACTGCACCTTTGCTATCCCTACTGTGTATGAGGCCCCGGAGCAGACTGGTGTCACTGAACCTCTGCTAACCCTACTGTGTATGGGGCCCTGGAGCAGACTGGTGTCACTGCACCTCTGATAACCCTACTGTGTATGGGGCCCCGGAGCAGACGGATTTCACTGCACCTCTGCTAACCCTACTGTGTATGGGGCCCCGGTGCAGATGGATTTCACTGCACCTCTGCTAACCCTACTGTGTATGGGGCCCTGGAGCAGACAGATGTCACTACACCTCTGCTAACCCTACTGTGTATGGGGCCCGGAGCAGATGAATGTCACTGCGCCTCTGCTAACCCTACTGTGTATGGGGCCATGGAGCAGATAGGTGTCCCGCACCTCTGCTAACCCTACTGTGTATGGGGCCCCAGAGCAGACGGATGTTACCGCACCTCTGCTAACCCTACTGTGTATAGGGCCATGGAGCAGACAGGTGTCCCGCACCTCTGCTAACCCTACTGTGTATGGGGCCCCAGAGCAGATGGATGTTACCGCACCTCTGCTAACCCTACTGTGTATGGGGCCCAGGAGCAGACAGATGTCCCGCACCTCTGTTAACCAAAGTGCTTCATCAGAAAAAGCTTCAGTTTTCCAGGCAGTATCGGAACTCGACTCTGCTGATTGACAAACAGTAGTATACACCGATGCTTTCTACTTCATGGAACGGATGGACATTGGTGTGTCAGATGAGAAACATTAAAGAATAAACACACTGCAACCACAGCTAGAAGAACATGAGCTTTTGTTGAGATTGTTATGGTCTGGGGAAGGTTTTTTGGGTGTTCTCTGGTGACTCATTCATGTGGAAGGCGTTTTCACCCGATTTGGGTAAGAATCCAGCCTTACACATAGCAGAAACCATAAAATTAAAAATAGAATGAAATCAGCTCACTTAATATAGTGGTTGCTTGATAGATGAATGCAGGAACTATGCCCAATTTGCTGAGGTGCACGGAGGATACAAACACCAACCAACTGTAGATAGTCCAGTGGAAATCAGTAAAATACAAAGTAGATTGCTCCAGCACACTCCAAGTTCTTGAAAAAATCGTACTTTACTGGAAACTGTATGTTAAAAACATACTTAAAAGCAAAATCAAACACCTAATGATGACATTCTGTCAACGCGTTTCATGCCCCAAACAAAACGGGCCAGTTTTGTTTGGGGCCTGAAACGCGTTGACAGAATGTCATCATTAGGTGTTTGATTTTGCTTTTCATAATGTTTTTAATGTACAGTTTCCAGTAAAGTACGATTTTTTCAAGAAACAATTAAATGTTGATTGTCTCCCTTGGAGAGGATGGGATCTTCCAATAAGACAATTCGACATGTCACACAGCTAGAAATATCCGACACTGGTTGGAGAAGCAGGACCAAGACTTCTGAAGGAGAGTTTGCAGCACAGCCAAACAGCAGTGTGGGAAAGGTTTAAAGCTGAGCATTTTGAGCGAGTGAACGAGTCTTGCGAGTGTTTTCTTTACAGTTTGTTTTTTCTTTTAAGTGTGGAGACTTGAGATTGAGAGACTTTAGATTTGGAGAGTTTAGAGGGGACAGTATTGTATTACTTATTATTATAATTTAGTCATATATCTTTTTGGTAACATCCCCATGAGTTCCAAGTTTGACAATGCTGTCCAGTGCACAACCTGTGCAATGTATGCCATCCTTGAGCAACAGTTCGAGGGGGCATACTGCTGTGCAAGATGTGTGCACACTGCACATTTAGAAGCCCGGATCCTGGATCTAAATGAGCAAGTGGCGACACTGAGATCCATTGCCAACTTGGAAGCGAGCCGGCTGCCCACTGAGCAATCACTCGCAGGTGTAGATACTGGGGAGGGTGGTAGCATGGAACATAAGGCAGCTAGATGGGTAAACAGTAAGAAAGAAGGTAGAGGGGAAGAGTGTCAGGGAGGCTAAGTCCTAAACTGGTACACCCCAACAAATTTGCAAGATTGGCGGATGAGGGGATGTCGGTTCAGAAATAGCATTGCTGCAGCAAGACACTACCCCTGTCTGCTCCAGTAAGATGGGGAATAGGAGTGCAGGTCAGGCTAGACAGGTGCTAGTAGTTGGGGACTCAATTATTAGGGGCACAGACAGGGCAATCTGCCACAAAGACCGGAAACAGTGTGTTGTTTACCTGGGGCCCGGGTTCGACATATCGCGGATCGGGTTGACAGATTGCTGGGTGGGGCTGGTGAGAATCCAGCTGTCATGGTCCACATTGGCACCAATGACAAAGTTAGAGGTAGGTGGAGTGTCCTTAAAAAACGATTTCAGGGACTTAGGCCAAAAGCTCAGGGCAAGGACCTCCAAGGTAATATTTTCAGAAATATTACCTGTTCCACGAGCCACACCAGAGAGGCAGCGGGAGATTAGAGAAGTGAATAAGTGGCTCAAAAATTGGTGTAGGAAAGAGGGATTTGGGTTTTTGGAGAACTGGGCTGACTTCTGTCTTGGCTACAGACTCTATGCTAGGGATGGGCTGCACCTAAATGGGGAGGGTGCAGCTGTATTGGGGGACAAAATGGCCAGGAAGTTGGAGGAATATTTAAACTAGGGACTGGGGGGGAGGGTAACTACACATATAGCATGCAAGATAGTGTAGATAGAGAGCTGGAATTAGGACTAAAACTAGGGGGTGGGAGGGGAGGGAGGGGGTGTAGCAATAGATAAAAATATCAGGGAGAAAGGAATAAAAACTGAAAAATCTATAAATTGCATGCTGACCAATGCCAGGAGTCTGACCAACAAAATCAATGAACTAGAAGTATTAATAGCTGAAGAAAAATATGACATAGTGGGGATAACTGAGACATGGCTGGACGAGAGCTACGACTGGGCGGTTAACTTACAGGGTTACAGTCTATTTAGAAGGGACCGGAAAGGGGGAGGTGTCTGTCTCTATGTAAAATCCTGTCTTAAGCCAACACTGCGGGAAGATATAGGTACAGGTAATGAACATGTGGAATCATTATGGGTAAATATACATGGGGGTAACAATAACAATATAATACTAATAGGGGTCTGCTATAGGCCCCCAAATATAACAGAACCCATGGAAGATGTACTCCTCAGGCAAATAGATGAGGCGGCTAATCAGAATGAGGTTATTATTATGGGCGACTTTAACTATCCAGACATCAATTGGGAATCTGAAGCTTGTAGCTCTCATAAAGGAAACAGGTTTTTTGTCAATAACTAATGATAATTACCTTTGCCAAATGGTGCAGGAACCGACTAGAGGAAAGGCCCTTCTAGACCTAATATTAACTAATAGACCTGACAGAGTAACAAAGGTTCAGGTTGAGGGGCACCTAAGGAATAGTGACCATAATATAATAAATTTCCATTTATCCTTCAATAGAGTTTTTTTGTCAAGGAGCCACAAAAACACTGAATTTTAGGAAGGCTAATTTTATTCTGCTTAGGGAGGCCCTAAACCGTATTGACTGGGACAATGTGTTTAAATATGGCAGAACTAATACTAAATGGGATATTTTTAAAAACATCCTAGGCTACCACTGTGAGAGGTACATACCTTATGGTAATAAAAAAATTAGAAACAGGAAAAACCCAATGTGGATCAACAGGGATGTAAAAGAGGCAATAAAAAACAAAAAGAAAGCATTTCAACTACTAAAACAGGAGGGCAGTGAAGAGGCACTAAGAAGCTATAGGGAAAAAAATAAAGTGTCACGTTCGTGTCATCTGGCTCTGGTCGTCGGCGAAAGCCGCTGCGACCATAACTGCGGCCTTACTTTTTCTTGTGTGAACTCTGTCTTCCTTCTGGGACTCTAATTGTATCCTGGCCAACGCCCGTGGCCAGGAACTTTCCAGCACTCTCTGGGTTAATCTCACTCTCAGTGATTGACAGATTCTGCTTCCTATCACCTCGGCTCTCTTTCCTCCCTTTCCCTATTTATAGCCACCACTTCCTTCTATCTTTGCCTGCTATAGGTTTTTCCCCTGTAGTTCGCCGTATTTTCTTCCTTGTTCCTTGCTCTCCTGACCTTTGACTGCCCCCGGTTACCCTCTTGTCTCTCGCCTCTGTACCTCGTTGCCCGAACTGCTGCTGACTTCGGACCGCCTGACTATTCTTTTGTTTGTTGTCTGTTTGTCCTGTCTGTGTCACACTTATAAACAGTGCAGCTATCAGTCTTCTGGTTGGGGCCGGCCTGTTAAGGAGTCGGGTTCCCCAAAAGGCAGGGACAGGGGCTGGGATCAGAGTCAGGGCCCACTTGTCTGTGTGTGTGTCCCTGACCAGTCCCTGACATTATAGCAGGCCCATACTCAAAACCTTCTCACCCGCGGTTCAGTATGAGTACCGATCTGACGGTCTCGGACCGTCTGGATGAGTTAACCACGCAATTCCAGGGTATGGCGGGCCTTATGTCCCAGATCACACTCCGACTGGATGCCATGTCTACTCCGCCTCCTGATCCAGTCGTCCCGTTAGTATCCGTGCCCTCGACCGGGTTTGTGGGTCAAGGTGTACAGCATAAACCCAAAACCCGCGCTTTACTGTTTGGGGGGAAAAACCCGATAATTTCGGACCTTCAGGAATCCGTCGCCT